>CAMAPF010001064.1:0-272500 GCA_945859915.1 Cuscuta epithymum
TCCTTCCTTTCCTTCCTTCCTTCCTTCCTTCCTTCACCTTCCTTCCTTCCTTCCTTCCTTCCTTCCTTCCTTCCTTCCTTCCTTCCCTTCCTTTCCTTCCTTCCTTCCTTCCTTCCTTCCTTCCTTCCTTCTCCTTCCTTCTTCCTTCCTTCCCTTCCTTCCTTCCTTCCTTCCTTCCCTTCCTTCCTTCCTTCCTTCCTTCCTTCCTTCCTTTCCTTCCTCTTCCTTCCTTCCTTCCTTCCTTCCTTCCTTCCTTCCTTCCTTCCTTCCTTCCTTCCTTCCTTCCCTTCCTTCCTTCCTTCCTTCCTTCCTTCCTTCCTTCCTTCCTTCCTTCCTTCCTCTTCCTTCCTTATCCTCCTTCCTTCCTTCCTTCCTCCTTCCTTCCTTCCTTCCTTTCTTTCTTTCTTTCTTTCTTTCTTTCTTTCTTTCTTTCTTTCTTTCTTCTTTCTTTTCTTTCTTTCTTTCTTTCTTTCTTTCTTTCTTTTTGTACAGGGACTAAATGCGTATGATTAATAGTGTTTGATAATTCCCCTGAGTTGAAATCACCTCCACAATATGGCACCGGATCCCTTCCCACCACCCTAAAAAAATGTTGGAAAAAAAACCGAACTCGCCCTATCTAGCCTCGGGGATTTATTAGGGTGCATAGAAAAGAGCACACTCCTTACCTCCTTCTCTGAAATCTAGTTCAGCACCTAGTTAAACATTTATGGTTTTGAGCAATGAGCTTTAAAAGTGTTGTATGTTTCGTCCGAATAAACCTGCAAAAGCGTTTAGAGAAATAAAATAGCTCGAGTCGCGTAAACGCTGTCCTCAAGAAAGTATTTCCGACTAGCGAAAACCTTTCCCCAAGATAAAACGAGCTCTTCGACGTAAATCGGTTACAGAACAACGGGAGTAGACACTTATTAATCCAGCAGTGTAATATTAGAATAGATTATTCCCCCGTAAAAGAACCATAGCAGCTCCTTTAAATACTAGCAACAAGGTAAACGTTGCTGCCAGGTGAAAGGTTTGCACAGACAGATTGTAATTGCTCAATAAATGTTTTAAATGCCTTTATATTAAAATAATAACGTTTGAATAGTTTCAAACGTTCTGTTTATTATTGAAGTTTTCAAAACTTAACGTTTTGTGGCAGATAGGTTTAAAGGCTAAAGATTATCACCTGATCATTTACATGCAATAATGCATCAGGTTAAACCGAGCCTCAAAACTTAAACGTTTGGAGTATTAATCATAATCTTTAATAATAATAAAAAGCTTGCAGCTCACAAGTCTCAAAACCGTTTTGATAGCAGCTCAATTATTTTTGCTCAAACTTGCATTAACGAATAAGTCGAACGTTGTAAAAACTTAAGAAGATTAAGTGTTGAGAAAACTTTATTGGGTTAAATTTAATGATTAATAATGAATAAAATAAAATAAAATATTTATTCATTTGAAATACTCCTAATTTTTCCAACAATCCCCCACATATTTCAAATGAATGTTTTGAGATTTTTGAGAATTTAGTTTAGAAAATTTCTGCTGGATTAAAGGAATGAGACTTTAAGTTTGGTATCCGTAGACTTGAACCAAACCGAGACGATTAAGTCTTAATAAACCGAGCTTTTGGTGAAACGTATAGTTTCTTGAACCAACAAGCTACTATTGGTGAATCAGTGTCTTAATGGTCATGTCTTACCCCCCACAATTCCTCGTTGTTAACGCCGTTGTGCGCCTCTAGGCCATGCGCGTGCTTGGTGTTCTTGAGTGCTCTAGAAGCATTGTCAGTGCTTCATGGAAGCGGCCTCACCTCACACTCATATAGGTGATTTCATCAAGTGTGTCCCGCACTTAACACACCATTCATAATGAATATGAAAATCACTAAGAGCATCAGCTCAACCTCACAGAGTAATGCAGTTTAGCCTTTCCCACATCATGGAAATGAACATTTAAAATAGGCTAACAGAATAAATAGAAGACTTGTTATTACCCATTTGAACCTGCTTCATGGGATCTCCAATCACACAGGTTGGGTTACCATCCATATTTATTTCAATGTGACATTAGTCCATTTCCCTCGATGTTTAAAATTAATCATTTAACGTCCTAGGGATTCTGTCAAAGGAGTGGCCAATTCCTTCTAACTTCACAAATTTAATGGAGATATTTCCATTCTCAAACATCATTGCACCACTTTTAAGGGTGAATGGATATTCACTATTTCAAACTATCACATGCGAGTATACTCAGATGTCATCGTTGTATTCCCGGCAATACAACGGATCAGATAATCTCAATAACATTTACAACATCGATGTAACACACTAACACATCGAACAATTCCCACTTTGCTATATATACCATCATTGTATCAATATAATACAATGGATAATTCTCAAATATCATATTAGTATGCTTCTCCGGTACAACAAATTATCCCAATAATAATTTATCTTTGTTGCATCTCTCTTATACAACATACACATTCCCAATCAACGATACCTCTCTAGTATCTCATATCTCATTATAATAATAGTAAACGATCAACATTCTACCTTAAAATTATTTTTATTATCTTAAGAACACCGTGCAGTTATTACACTATTCCAAATAACTCAACTTTTAAGGTAACTTTCCTAGTTCTCAAGTTTGCAATTATGCCACACAAATTTCAGCAATATATATTGGCCACACAATTTCACTAATATATTTTAATTGAGCGCATTTTCCTTTAGAATTCGGCACCCCATATCCCCCACAAATTTTATGTTCCAAAGTACTTACGTAGATGCACAGTCCATCTATAATACACCCAGAACAATTATAAAAATTAATTGTAAACATTTGCCATGAAAAGAAAAAATTGAGATGATAAGATAAGTGGATTACTTAGCCACTCATGACCTCTCCTCAAATGTCCTAAAAATACCACTAACAGTCTAACATGCACATGCAAGAGCCGTAGTTGTAGTACGATAATATTTAGTAGCTCTCACAAATTTGAGGGTTAACAAAGCAGATTAATGATTAAAAAAATGCCAGTTCCAAGTTTCACTGAATTTCCCAATTGCTATTTGAATTACTAAGGAAACACTTTCCGAAGATCCCAACTTAATTTAAACAGTTCATTTTAATAGTGAAAAAGAATCAGTACGTGGCCCTAGTATACTAACAGTGAACATTAACCATCTCAACACAATTCATAAAACATTGTAAACAAAGATTGTATTTATTTAATGGAAATTTCATAATTTAAAGACGTGCATACAAAAGAGTAACATGTCACGCAAGACTTATTGATTAAAACAAAAAAAAAAAAAAAAAAAAAAAAAAAAAAACAACTTATTTCAATACTTCAGAAACATTCAACTGAAACAATCCCTGATTGTTGTAGCCTCTACCAATGAAGATGTTGTTTTTTGTTAACACAACCTTGTCAGATTCAAAGCAAACTTTTATACCAGCTTTTCCCAAAAGAGAGACAGAAATCAGGTTGGTCCTGATTTCGGGTACATGGAGTACTTCGTTCAGTGCTAGGGTTTTTCCGGATGTGAGCTTGAGATTTATTTTGCCCTTTCCATGAACCTTGGTTGTTCTAGAATCACCAAGGTGCACATATTCTTCTTCATCCCCTATTGAAGTATAGGAGGAAAATACACTTATATCTTGGCAAATATGTCTAGTAGCTCCGGAATCTACTACCCATTCTTTCACATCCGCTACTAAACAAATTTGTGAGACAACCGCGGTGATTATATCATCACCTTCAACCAAGTTTGCACTTGATTTAGGTGGATTGTTGTTTCTCACAGTTGCCCTTTTTTCTACACTGAGCCGCATGGTGACCGGATTTCCCGCAAACAAAACAATCTCCCTTCTTTTTAAAGTTGGTAGTGTGTTTGGGCTTGTTGAAATTAGGCCTAAAGTTATTATTATTATTATTATTAGCGTACCTCCTTTTATTTTCAGTTTCCACAAGGTTAGCATTTGAAGTGAATTCTCTTGCTTGAGCTTTGGAGCTCTCCCTCCTATTAGTATCTTCAATGATAATGTGAGTGACAACATCATTGAAAGTCATCGGCCCAAACTTATGCTTAAGATCCCGCTTGTAATCCTTCCAAGACTCTGGGAGCTTTTCAATTAGGATTCCGGCGATGAAGGGTTCTGGCAACTCAATTTGTACTCCTTTGAGATCCTCCAAGAGCGTTTGGTACTCGTGGATTTGCGCTGTGATGTCCTTACCTTCCTGCATCTCCCATTTGTAATAGTTTCCTATTACAAATTTTTGCTTCACGGCATCCTCAGCCGTATACTTTGCAATCATGGAATCCCAAATATCCTTTGCCACTTTGTTGGTGCAATATACATCAAAAAGTTCGTTAGATAGTGTACTAAGAATGGTGTGACGACAAACCTTGTTTGCATGAGTGAATTGTTGAAGTCGTTTGATGGATTCATCAGATTTTCCATCTGGCATGGTATCTGTGAGTGCGTTGGCAACCCCATGCACATCAAGCGTAGAGTAGATACGTTCCTGCCACCTTTTGAAATTGGGTCCGGAAAAAACTTCAATTTTAGATATATCCGGAAAAGGCTTGGCATGAACCGGTGAGGCATGGAGTTGCATGGCATGGAGCTGCGTGGATATTTCTTGGGCAGCGGATTCTGAGACTCCTGAAGTCTTCCCCACGGGAGTGTCGGGAATAGAGATGAACTCCTGGGCAGGCTGTTCCGACGACATGCTACTTTCTTGAGATTGTTGTATGTTTCGTCCGAATAAACCTGCAAAAGCGTTAGAGAAATAAAATAGCTCGAGTCGCGTAAACGCTGTCCTCAAGAAAGTATTTCCGACTAGCGAAAACCTTTCCCCAAGATAAAACGAGCTCTTCGACGTAAATCGGTTACAGAACAACGGGAGTAGACACTTATTAATCCAGCAGTGTAATATTAGAGTAGATTAATTCCCCCGTAAAAGAACCATAGCAGCTCCTTTAAATACTAGCAACAAGTAAACGTTGCTGCCAGGTGAAAGGTTTGCACAGACAGATTGTAATTGCTCAATAAATGTTTTAAATGCCTTTATATTAAAATAATAACGTTTGAATAGTTTCAAACGTTCTGTTTATTATTGAAGTTTTCAAACTTAACGTTTTGTGGCAGATAGGTTTAAAGGCTAAAGATTATCACCTGATCATTTACATGCAATAATGCATCAGGTAAACCGAGCCTCAAAACTTAAACGTTTGGAGTATTAATCATAATCTTTAATAATAATAAAAAGCTTGCAGCTCACAAGTCTCAAACCGTTTTGATAGCAGCTCAATTATTTTTGCTCAAACTTGCATTAACGAATAAGTCGAACGTTGTAAAAACTTAAGAAGATTAAGTGTTGAGAAAACTTTATTGGGTTAAATTTAATGATTAATAATGAATAAAATAAAATAAAATATTTATTCATTTGAAATACTCCTAATTTTTCCAACAAAAAGTATGCTGAACGTACATGGGAGAAAAATAAATCTCAACGTTAACTATTTTAATCCTACGTTAATGATTAAATACAAAATATTAATTAGTTTTTAATTTCATATGTTGCACACTTGACCAACAACGTTAGGTTCAACTTATTTTTAATGCTAGTTTAAGTAGTTTTTTATCAATATGATTTGTGACTTGTGAGCTGCTAGCTTTTATTGTTATAATGCTCCAACGTTTAGGAATCTTTATTAGTATAATAATATTATTATCTTAGCTATCAATTTTGAACTGTGGAGTTAGGAGTATATTTATACACTTCATGCAAAGTACGAAGTGAGACGAGAACAGCTCCATGTCATTTAAATTTTCATACCAAAATTTGACAAACACAATTTTGTTCAACGAGATATTGTTGGATTAATTATATTATTCTCTTCTAGTTGTTCTGTTTACCAGCTTTTCACCAAAGAGCTCGTTATATCTAGGGGAAAGGCTTTCGCTAGTCTGAAATAATTTCTTGAGGACAACGTTCACATGTCTCGCACTGTATATTTTTGCGAATGTTATTTTACAGGTTTATTTGGCCAGAACTCTACCAACAATCTCAATATAGTATCTATAACATCGGGTACACCAGCTCAAATCATTTCCATTCCAAACCTCCCAAGATGGAGTTGCAACTTCTGCCCAACTAGACTCACATGTCAACATGCAGCCCGTTCATGCGAAGCCGTTCCCGATATCTCCAAAATAGAAGTGTGTTGGGGGCAAATTTCAAGAGATGGCAAGAATGTTTGTTCTCAACACTTGATATGCATGGTGTTGCCGATGCTCTCACTCTTGCCATGCCCGATGACATATCATCTGAAGGCATCAAACTCCTCCAACAGTAGACTAACGCTAATAAGGTTCGCCGTCATACTAGACTTAGTACTTAAGTACTTTATCTAACTGGTTGTTTTATGTCTATTGCGCGAACAAAGTGGCCAAGAAAATATGGAATTCCATGATTGACAAGTACACAACCAAGGACACAGTTAAACAAAACAAAATGTGGTGTGAAACTATTACAAATGGGATATGAAAGACGATAAGGACATACTGACACAAATACTTGAATACCAAACGTCTAGGAGGACATCAAAGGCATGCAAATTGAGTTGCATAAACCTTTTGTCTCCGGTATCCTAATTGAAAAACTACCTGAGTCATGAAAGGACTACAAAATCGACCTAAAGCACAAATTTGGACTCATGCCGTTCAATGAAGTAGTCACACACATTATCATTGAAGACACCAAAAGGGATTCAAGGCTCAAACCAAGCAATACACTTCCAACGCCAACCTAGTGGAGAATTTAAACCAACGGAGGTATAACAACAACAACAACAATAGTAATAATAGATAATAAATATAGATAATAATAACAATGAAGCTAATTAAAATAAGCCCAAATCTAGCACCATTTTTAAAAAGAAAAGTGATTGTTAGTATGTGGAAATCGAGACATTTTGTGGCCCAATGTAGGAAACGGGCAACTTTGAGATACAACAAACCACCTAAACCATGTAAAACATGGTTCAAGGTGACGATGTTACCACACTAGTTGTTTCTCAAACTTAATTGTATGGTGTCCGCTGTGAATGAATGAGTGGTAGGCTATGGGGCTATCAAGGACATTTGTATAAACAAACGTCCTTTTCCCCTCCTATACTCCCATAGGGAATGTGAAAAAAAAAGTGTATTTTGGTGACTCTCACACAATCAAGGTGCATGATAAGGGAAAAGTTGTTCTTAAGCTCACATAGGGAAAAGCGTTTTGCTTGAATGATGTACTTCACGTGCCTACAATTCGCGCTAATATCAGTTTCGCTATTGGGGAAAGCTGGAGTTAAGTGTATACTATAATTGGTTATGGTAAATGGATATATGACTATAGAGGAGCCAATCTAGTGTTATCATGAGGTCAAAACTTTATATGATGTTGCAATAAAACCCCTGAATCTAGTAGAAATTTGTAAGCTTTAAGGATATCCATCGAAATGAGCATAACGATGAGATAACAATGAATGAGAAGGTATTAAATAAATCTTGAACTATTATGATTTTCATCTGAGTTTTGTATTGTTACTAGAAGTTAACATATCATGATAATCTTATTGTTCCGCACTACCAATTAAGCAATCCTAGATCAACTACAATGGAAGTATTTATTAGTAACTCAAGTGAAACCCTCAAGGATGGGAAGTAGTGTCTAAGCTCATTTTTTTATCTTGCATTTATTGCCATCAAGGAAAATTACCACTCGACTTTTACCAACTAAAATAAGAACTGCATAAGTAGCCTGTCATTGATATATGAAATTCACAAACTATGAATAACAGTTTAAATGATTCCGGTTTAAACTTCTAATTCCCATAAACTAACAAATATTACTCATATAAAATAAACAAATTGATATATGTCAATGAAGTTCATTCATAAACTTTTCAAAATCTATGAGCTTTAATTTAATCTATGATTTAAAAAGAATCTATCACAAACCCATTGTTCATAATCCATGTATGATATGAAATAGTCCTGGACTCGGACCGGGTCGGGTCCGGGCCGGACCTATTGTGACACTTCATAAATTTAATAAAGAGAATTTTATATAGTAACACGTGATAAATGTTAATTGTAGTTGTGAGACATTTTCTTAGCTTATGTTTCGGGACGAAGCATCTTTTAAGGAGGGTAGAATGTGATACCCGAAAAATGTAAACAAAAATAAAATAAAAGATACAGATAAAATATATCTGAAAAAAAAAACAATTAAAAATAAATATTAACAAAAGTATTATAAGTGACGTTATGTGACAAGTAATAATTATGCATATGTTAAATAACAAAAGTGACATTTTTGTAACAAATAATAATTATACATTTGAGACAAACAATAAAGTGACACTTAGCCATTTTAATTCAGGAGCACCGGTAATATAATACTCCGTAACATGTATACGAAATATACTACGGAGTATACCACACCCATATAAATTATGATAGCCAAAGAAACATTAATATGTATATTATATTTTATATATACACACACAAAAGTGAACATGCCAGCTAATGCATGAAAGCTTCGACATATGCAATGTATCAAACATGAATTGATTTTCGAAGGGATCAAAACGCTGTGCAAAAGTTCAATAATTGTACTTCGTGATAAATAGTAGGCATGTGGGTATGTTTTGGCTTATTGGGTGATAGTGGTACATATCAAATATGGAGTGTACATATCTTGCAATGAAAAGCACGAGTTCATAATATAAACATATAATATAATACATACGTACTACACCTACGAAACCACAACCAGCGAACTAAATGCCAGACCAATACCACTCCCTCAGACCAGAGCTATTTTTGTCATCTTCCAAGGAGGGGAGACCACCGGAGGAAATTCCATAATCGCCGGAAAGTAATAACCTCGCCGCCGAGTAGAAAGGGTGATCGAACTCGCCGGACTGGTTGTCCATTCCAGACGAAGCAAGACTACTGGAGACCGAACTGACGACTGACCACTCTTTGACGCCGGGATTCTCAGTTGGACATCTGACTCGCCGCCGCAGCAGTGGGACGGAAGCCAGAGAGCTGCCTGCGTCGCACCCGTGCCGACCGCGTGAGGAAGAAGAGAGCATGATCGGTACTCTTCTGTTATTTTGTTGTCTTAATGAACTACTAATGGGCTGGACTGGTTGATAGAAATTAAAACTGAGTTGTTTTAGTAATAATCCATAATAACAATTATGGGCTGGAAAGAAATGCTACGAACAATAACAATATAAATAATTAAGAATAGAATAAGTGACTAATTATATTGTCTCAATTAAAAAGGTGATTACTTAAAGACCAGAATAGAGAAGGAGAATTAGGAGCATCAGATTGAGGTAAGTTTCTCTGCCGATCCAAAATGATTTCCTCGTATTATATGCTTATTATGCATTTTGTGATAAAGAGTGAATTTTGAATTATGTGTATGTGATTTTGAGGAGATATTAGATTTATGGTATTTTTGAAGTGCAAACGAAGTTCTTTTGGGTATTAAATATTTTTAGATACTTTTGAGACTATTTAGAGAGATTGAGAAATATTTTTGAAGTATACTTAATTCAAGATAAAATTAAGGATTTCATAAGAGGTGAGCACCCGGGAGAAATCCGTGGTGTCGGTTTTCCACATCCGGATAAATGTGGAGGGTGATTAAGGCTACTACTACTAAGAAGTACAGTTTGAGTTTGAAGTGACGTTTGGATCTATGATCCCTTTTAAGAAGAAGTTATAGTAGTAGTCCCTAATCATCCAAGAATTTTAAAGGTGGGGTAGTTGGTAGACTGAGTCCCGATTACTCGTGACGACTTACTACTCGGAGGGCTTGGAATCCCTTTTAGGGGGTGTGCACACTTAAGGTAGTCGTTTCGTTTCCATTAGCAGTTGTGGTACCGGCAAAAGTCCCGGGGTGGCCGTACATAACAACGTAACCACCGGGCTCAACCAGAGTGTTGAGCACCGCCCTTCTAAATTACTAGGAAGATAGAGAAGAAGTGAATTTTGAGAAGTTCAAAGAGAAGAGTTACTATAGTATTTTCAAAGAAAAGTTGAGAACTTTAGTAAAGCAGTGATTTTGAGAAATATCAAAGAGAAAAGAATTTTGGTGGAGTGTGTCATTTTTATATAGTATTATATGAAAATCTATTTTTCGCCAAACCTGATTATTTTACGGGGTTGGGTAGTACTTACTTAGCTCTAAAGCTAATTTTTGTTTCCCTTTCTTTGTTTTGTTTTCTGCACTTTACTTGTGCAGGTAATGATGACTTTGTCGATTGATGATTGCATGCGTCTGAGAGCGACGTAGAAGATACCTTAGTAAAACTTAGACAAGAATAAACATTTCAGTTATGTTGAACATTTGTTTTACTTTGTCTAGTTTTGTGATTGCCTGTGCATTCGGTTAAGAGATGACCGGATGTGGCGGTAACACCCATTTCCCATTTAATGTTATTTCCGCTGCAAAACTTTTTATCTGTTTTAAAAGAATAAATCAAGTCTATTGTTAATAAATCTATTATTTCAAGTATTATTTTGGGAGGGAAAATGGGGGTGTTACAAATTGGTATCAGAGCAATGATTTTCTGGGGAATTTTTTTTCAAAGCGTTTTTTCAAAAAGTTTTCTAGACATTTTTTCAAAAGTTTTCTAGACATTTTTTCAAAAGTTTTCTACCGTTTCTTGAATTTTTTAAGTGATACCAACAAATTGGTATCAGAGCGCCATGATTTTCTCGGGAATATATTTCAAAGTATTTTTCCAAAAAGGTTTCCAAACAAATTTTCAAAAGTTTTCTAATGTTTCTTAAATTTTCAAGAGCTACCAACAAATTGGTAGAGTTTACGTTTTTAAATTGGGGATTTTCAAACAAAAAAAAAAAAAAATTCTCTTAAGTGAATATGGTTTTCAAAAAGATTTTATTACATTTTTTAGTCTTTCTAAAATTGTTTTTAGAGCTGTATTTTCGAAAAGGCTAATAACAGATTTCCAAAAGCTTTTATTGAAATTTATTTCTAAACATTTTCAAAAAGCTGATAACAGATTTCCAAAAGCTTTATAAAGAAAAGATTGTTAGGAATAATAACCTGAATAAAAAAGAATAAGTTTATTAGGATTGTGGTGAAATTGTGAGAGTTTAAATTTTTGTTTTTATTGGAATTTGATAATGGTTTAAAATAGGTATATTTGTGTGTGTATTCTTATGTGCGGCTTGTGTAGGAAAGAATTCGAACTAGTGAGATGAGATCTTTGAGGTATGGGCTTATTGGTTCGGTGTTTCCTTTTGTGGAATACAGGGTAGGAGGGTCCTAATTAGAATATTTTAAAATTATATATATATATGCTTCGGGGACGAAGCATTCTTTTAAGGAGGGTAGAATGTAACACTTCATAATTTTATATAGTAGAAATTGGATAATAGTTTATGCTTCGGGGACGAAACATTCTTTTAAGAGAGGTAGAATGTGACACTTCATAAATTTAATAAAGAGAATTTTATATAGTAACACGTGATAAATGTTAATTGTAGTTGTGAGACATTTTCTTAGCTTATGTTTCGGGACGAAGCATCTTTTAAGGAGGGTAGAATGTGATACCCGAAAAATGTAAACAAAAATAAAATAAAAGATACAGATAAAATATATCTGAAAAAAAAAACAATTAAAAATAAATATTAACAAAAGTATTATAAGTGACGTTATGTGACAAGTAATAATTATGCATATGTTAAATAACAAAAGTGACATTTTTGTAACAAATAATAATTATACATTTGAGACAAACAATAAAGTGACACTTAGCCATTTTAATTCAGGAGCACCGGTAATATAATACTCCGTAACATGTATACGAAATATACTACGGAGTATACCACACCCATATAAATTATGATAGCCAAAGAAACATTAATATGTATATTATATTTTATATATACACACACAAAAGTGAACATGCCAGCTAATGCATGAAAGCTTCGACATATGCAATGTATCAAACATGAATTGATTTTCGAAGGGATCAAAACGCTGTGCAAAAGTTCAATAATTGTACTTCGTGATAAATAGTAGGCATGTGGGTATGTTTTGGCTTATTGGGTGATAGTGGTACATATCAAATATGGAGTGTACATATCTTGCAATGAAAAGCACGAGTTCATAATATAAACATATAATATAATACATACGTACTACACCTACGAAACCACAACCAGCGAACTAAATGCCAGACCAATACCACTCCCTCAGACCAGAGCTATTTTTGTCATCTTCCAAGGAGGGGAGACCACCGGAGGAAATTCCATAATCGCCGGAAAGTAATAACCTCGCCGCCGAGTAGAAAGGGTGATCGAACTCGCCGGACTGGTTGTCCATTCCAGACGAAGCAAGACTACTGGAGACCGAACTGACGACTGACCACTCTTTGACGCCGGGATTCTCAGTTGGACATCTGACTCGCCGCCGCAGCAGTGGGACGGAAGCCAGAGAGCTGCCTGCGTCGCACCCGTGCCGACCGCGTGAGGAAGAAGAGAGCATGATCGGTACTCTTCTGTTATTTTGTTGTCTTAATGAACTACTAATGGGCTGGACTGGTTGATAGAAATTAAAACTGAGTTGTTTTAGTAATAATCCATAATAACAATTATGGGCTGGAAAGAAATGCTACGAACAATAACAATATAAATAATTAAGAATAGAATAAGTGACTAATTATATTGTCTCAATTAAAAAGGTGATTACTTAAAGACCAGAATAGAGAAGGAGAATTAGGAGCATCAGATTGAGGTAAGTTTCTCTGCCGATCCAAAATGATTTCCTCGTATTATATGCTTATTATGCATTTTGTGATAAAGAGTGAATTTTGAATTATGTGTATGTGATTTTGAGGAGATATTAGATTTATGGTATTTTTGAAGTGCAAACGAAGTTCTTTTGGGTATTAAATATTTTTAGATACTTTTGAGACTATTTAGAGAGATTGAGAAATATTTTTGAAGTATACTTAATTCAAGATAAAATTAAGGATTTCATAAGAGGTGAGCACCCGGGAGAAATCCGTGGTGTCGGTTTTCCACATCCGGATAAATGTGGAGGGTGATTAAGGCTACTACTACTAAGAAGTACAGTTTGAGTTTGAAGTGACGTTTGGATCTATGATCCCTTTTAAGAAGAAGTTATAGTAGTAGTCCCTAATCATCCAAGAATTTTAAAGGTGGGGTAGTTGGTAGACTGAGTCCCGATTACTCGTGACGACTTACTACTCGGAGGGCTTGGAATCCCTTTTAGGGGGTGTGCACACTTAAGGTAGTCGTTTCGTTTCCATTAGCAGTTGTGGTACCGGCAAAAGTCCCGGGGTGGCCGTACATAACAACGTAACCACCGGGCTCAACCAGAGTGTTGAGCACCGCCCTTCTAAATTACTAGGAAGATAGAGAAGAAGTGAATTTTGAGAAGTTCAAAGAGAAGAGTTACTATAGTATTTTCAAAGAAAAGTTGAGAACTTTAGTAAAGCAGTGATTTTGAGAAATATCAAAGAGAAAAGAATTTTGGTGGAGTGTGTCATTTTTATATAGTATTATATGAAAATCTATTTTTCGCCAAACCTGATTATTTTACGGGGTTGGGTAGTACTTACTTAGCTCTAAAGCTAATTTTTGTTTCCCTTTCTTTGTTTTGTTTTCTGCACTTTACTTGTGCAGGTAATGATGACTTTGTCGATTGATGATTGCATGCGTCTGAGAGCGACGTAGAAGATACCTTAGTAAAACTTAGACAAGAATAAACATTTCAGTTATGTTGAACATTTGTTTTACTTTGTCTAGTTTTGTGATTGCCTGTGCATTCGGTTAAGAGATGACCGGATGTGGCGGTAACACCCATTTCCCATTTAATGTTATTTCCGCTGCAAAACTTTTTATCTGTTTTAAAAGAATAAATCAAGTCTATTGTTAATAAATCTATTATTTCAAGTATTATTTTGGGAGGGAAAATGGGGGGGGGTGTTACACCTATGCCCGGGTGGGCCCCCGGTTCTGAATAGGTGGGCCCGGGTAGCCACTGGGTCCGGTCCGGGCCTCGGGTCATTTTTTTTCCTTTTCCTAATTAACCCCCCTGTCACCCCCCCCCCAAACCACCCCAAATGGCCCAAAATACCCAGCCCAACCCGAAAAGTTAAAAAAATTGAAAAAAAATTAAATAGCCCGGAACCGGGAGCCGGTTCGGCTTTTGGGTGACCCGAGCCTGCACCGGGAACCCCCGGGCCGGGCCTACCCGGACTGGTCACTAGTCGGGCCACCGGGCCGGGCCGGTTCAGCACAGTACCGGTCACGGGCCAGTTCCGGGTCTGGCCACCCGGCCCGAGTCTAGGACTAATATGAAAAACTCCTTTTATACATATCATTTTGTAAAAGTTTTTATATACCCCTACATGTTTATCGAAACAACGATTGATAATAATGTAATCCGACCTTTTACATTTTGTGTTCGGGTAAAAACTTTTTTTTTTATCGTTAACTATATCAACTTGTATTAATTAATTAAATCATTAGCCAGATACTTACAAGAAAATCAGGAGCAAAATCAATAAATCATAGTCACTCCTATATGAAATTTAGGAATCCCAATTACAGATTTTAAATGATTAGGGAGAATTCCCATTTCCCAAACACTAGTTGTAGCTAACAAAAATTCTATTGTTACACATTTTTCATACACGCTAGTACACACTGATGTTTGTGTAGGGTTTTTTGTTGTCTGTATATAGACATAACATATTTTCAAATACATTATGTCTATATGAAAGTGTATTAGCGTGTACAGTATGTATTAGCGTGTATGAAAGTGTGTACCTCATGCTTAATTCTTGTACCTAAAGCCTGAAAGTTGAAACACACATGCTTGTATGCCACAGGCCCACAGGGGAGGATGCTTTGAAATGAGCAATGAGCCTCCTCCGCCGAGCAGTTTCCTCCGGTCAACTTCTCAAAGTTTATGGGTTAAGATATCGATCCTTCGGAACTTTGAATTTTTCCGGAGAGTCCCTCGACTGTTCCGTATCACCTTCCCTCATCCATGGAATTCATGTATTCCACTGCCCAGTAAGCCTTTTTCCCTAATTATATTCAATCTTAATGGACCTGACATACATATAATGAATTATGTTCTGTGGACCAGGATGAAGTGGGAATCGTTGCAAAGCTTTCGGATTGCATAGCCTCGAAAGGTGGGAACATTCTTAATGCTGATGTCTTCGTGCCGGAAGATAAGCATGTTTTTTACTCAAGAAGGTCTACTTTATTCTCTATATGTTTTGGATTCTATGCCCCATTCTGATGCCTGGTTATTTTTTTTTTTTTTTTTTGATTAGTTTGTTATGTGCCTTTTCCTGGTGGATTGTGCGATTTTTTTTAATTTATCGCAGATGTATTTGGTTGTATGATTTTGCAAAATGCTGTTTTTTATAGCATTTAGTATTATATTTCTATCATTGTGGTTGAGGCTGTAGCAATGAATATTTAGGATGTATGAACAAGGAGTTCTCCAATAAAAACTTTTACTGTTATATAGGAGAGAAACATTATTTTCATTGAGCTATTTTGACACAAATCTGAATGTTTAAACCAGGGCATCTTCAAATTGGGGAGACATAGTAGAGAAGTTGCCACAATATAACATGTATACTCACCCTTGTATTTTTGGGTGGTGTCTCATTACCTTGTGAGTAAGTGATGTGGTTGAGTGTTTTCTTCCATAAATACAAGCTCTGGATTATATAGTTTTTATAATTATAAAGTAGTTATCCACACGTTTCAAGAATTCTTAATAGTTAATGGTCGAATGATAAATAAGGTATGATTCTTTATTGGGAAACAAATGAGAAGATTTAAGAGGAAGTGATGCTTTCTTGGAATCCTGGGACACTTTTGCTCTGAGAATTCGTTCACAGAGAAGGTGTGGAATGGGGGAGGGAGCTGGATGCAGTAGCTTCACTTAGTAGCTCCAATTTCTTCTGCACCCTTCCCATTACAGGTCGCTTAAATCGAATCACGGTTTCTTGCTTGATGTGAATCCAATGGGAAGAATGAAGAAGAAATTGTGCTATGCTTGGAAAAAATTTGTTCTGCTAATTCCACAGAAGTGGTGGGGGCTGTGAATCATTAAGCAGTAGTTTCACTTAATAAGTTGTACTAAATCAAAAGTTTCCTGAACACCGTTTATTCTTATACATAAATAGGTTTTGAATTTTTATTTTTATTTGTACACTTCTTTTTTCAACAACCAAGTAGTTAGTTCAAAACTTTACTTGGTACACATCAGACTTATTATGTCCCACCCACTTTGAGTAACAACGTACATGTTCATCATTTTCATTTACCGCAGTGCCGCAAAGGCTCCCACCTACGGTGGGGTAAGGGGGGGGTCGGATGTACGCAGTCTTACCCCTGTACTAAAGCACAGAGAGACTGTTTCCGGATGACCCATAGTGAAAATCGCGTCCAAAATTACATGGACTAACTGTTGCTTCATAACAAAGAAGCAAGTCATTTTGTTTTATTCCATCATATTCTCAAGCCAAAAAATAATGAATCTTTGGCTCCATTGCAAATGATGGAAAAGTAACAACGTACATGTTATCTTTTTTAAAACAGAAGTTTCCCTAAGTAGGAGTATAATGATGTTAAGTTTCAAAATATGAGTGTCATGATTTTCTTTCCACACAGTATCAAAGCCCGGTAATGCCAAAATATGGCAGCATGATTTCAAGATGGCAGTAATTAATTCATATATAGGGGAAAACAAAGTACTCCTATTTTGAAATTCCACATTATTTTTACTCCTATTTTTTTTAAATTTCCCTTCTTAATATGGTTTACTATTGTTTTAAATTACAGTGAATTTGTGTTTAATCCTGCTAAGTGGCCACGTGTAAAAATGAATGAGGACTTCCTAAAGCTTTCAAGAACGTTCAATGCAACAACATCTACTGTTCGAGTGCCTTCTTTGGATCCAAATTATAAGATTGCCGTTCTTGCATCAAAGCAGGTCGTGGCTCTTAAGATGAAACAATTTCCCTTGTCAACTTATTAGCACTATTTTGAATTTGGAAATTTTGATGCTTTACGTCCTGTGGCTATTGAATCATTCAAATTCTCATCCCCAACCTTTCATTTCCCACTTGTGGTCTACAATTCTTGATTCCTTGTCACGTTTGGGTCATCCAACCACTTTTCTGGCCAATTTGCGTAAGTTATTTTCCAGGTTTTCGCCGAGCATGTTAGAACTAAAGGTGACATGAAATCTGTAGTGAAGTGGAAAAATGAAAGCTCTAGTGATGAAGAGTGGGAACTACCAAATAGTCCTGGGACCAAAAGTGGCAAATTTTGCCTGAATATGCTATCATTGATGTGACTTTGTTAGTGCAGGACCACTGTCTTGTAGATTTATTGCATGGGTGGCAGGATGGAAGACTTCCTGTTCAGATAACTTCTGTAATTAGGTAAAGTTCAGTAATTTTTCATCTCTAGCATGAAAAAAAGAATATGTTCAGATTGATTGATCATCTTCTCTACAGTAATCATGATAGAAGTCCAAACACCCATGTGATTCGATTTCTTGAAAGGCATGGAATTCCATATCATTATTTGGAGACTACTAAGGAGAATAAAAGAGAAAGAGAAATTTTGGAATTAGTTCAAGACACAGACTTTCTAGTCCTTGCAAGATATATGCAGGTGAGGTAATAAAGTTTTTAGCCTATCTTGGGTAAAGAGTGTTTGATTTTCTTTTTATTATTCTTCAACTTCAGTGTTCTCTGCTGGTAAAAATACACTAATACTTTTTGCCTGTGATTTTAAGCTTTATTGAAAAACAAGTTTGTAGTTCAAATTTCAAGATTTGTCATTCTTTGTTTCTTGGTGATTATCATTATTGTAATCACTGTGATGTGTCCCTTATTTTGTACAGATACTATCAAGAGACTTTTTGAGAGAATATGGGAAAGACATTATAAACATACACCATGGTCTCCTTCCTTCATTTAAGGGGGGTAGGCCATCTAGGCAGGTTTGCCTTTTTTTTTTTAATTTGGGGGGGGGGGGGGGGGGGGTATTTATATTCAGAAATTCATGTTACTCAACTTCCGTACAATGTTAATACTTAATAGGCCTTTGAAGCTGGCGTAAAGCTAATAGGGGCAACAACTCACTTTGTCTCCGAGGGACTTGATGATGGGCCCATCATTGAACAGATGGTAAATTCCTTTTATAGAAACTTTTCTATATATTCTTGTGGCATTAAATTGTGCTTTGATTGCTTATAGGCAAACCATGTCATATCTAACTACTTGGGCCGTGTTATTTTGTTGTGTTCAGTGTTTAGATTCTATGATGAATGGATTTGAATCGATCTATATCACATGTAGGCATGTAGCATGGTACATGGTTTAGCTGTTAGCCTGTTTCTAATTAATAATAACTCAGTTGCTGTTCTCCTTAATCAATCATTTATTTGATGGCTTCATATTAAGTCAAGAACAAAAGAAATCATAGCATACTGATATTCCTTTTCGGGACTCCCCAAAAATTTCTTCCTATTTACAAGGTAATTTAAATGGTTAGTGTAGCTGATATTGTTTCTCTTCTTTGTACTTAAACCAAAAACGTATAATAATACTTTCTTAATAAGTGTCATGTCAAACAAGGAAGATTTTTTTGTATGGAGGGACTATCACAATTCTTCCCATCTGGTTTACATGGATAGTTTTAACTTTCTATGGAAATTAAAAAGAGGAAAACCCAATGAAAGTACTTGTTTTTGTGAAAACCTAGGAGTTCATTTCTTGTGGGTTGAGAGTTGTATTATTTCTTGGGAACGAGAAAACATCGAATGCATCAAATGATATCTCCTATTCGCCATCTCCACCATTCTTAGCTGATAGCATGTATGGGACAGAGTAGAGCCGTAGAGGACAGTAATAAGTATTTCAAGAGGGACGGAAAGTATTGTGTAAATTTGGTAGGATATTATCCCCCCTTAAAGCTAAGATGTGTTCTCTCCACACTTGTTGAGATGGGAGAACTGGAGAAGACATACCTTTTGTTTGGGTTTTCATCACTTGGCACAGGAGGCATTTTGTTCATTTATTTCTTTCATTAGCGCATTTCTTTCATTAGCGCTTTTTCGTTCATTAGCTTTACTATTTTTCTCAATTTTTACTTCATTAGCTTGTACTCTTAAATAAATTTAATAAAGTTTGGTAGTTTTGAGCCAAAAACAGTGTTATCTGTTGCACACTTTTCCAGGTTGATAGAGTGTCCCACAGAGACAGTTTGCGGAGTTTCGTACAGAAATCTGAGGAACTTGAGAAACGATGCCTTGCTAAAGCAATAAAGTCATACTGTGAATTGCGTGTTTTACCATACGAAAGAAACAAGACTGTTGTATTTTGACACGGCCGCTAAGAAGGTGGGGGAAGCAGAGTTTCATGCCAATAGAAAAGATGTATGCATTTTTTTTAAGTTCATGAAATTTGCGGTCAGTTAATTCTTACCAATAGGTAGTGGGATGTCCAATTCTGTCCAGTAAAGATCCGTTAAACTCCCTAGTCCCTCCAAAGTTAATACTATCGTATTTGGTGTTGGGAGTTCGGACTGTTAGCTAATGTTACTCTTGTTTGTTTAGGGTATTGCTCCCATACAGGAATAGCTGAATGCCATCACTTGTGCGTTTTTTGAACTCTCAGATCCTAATATAAGATACTCCGTACTTTAGGGTGTTCCATACATACTGTGGATCCTAAAATATTCATAATATCCAACTCAATTACTCAAACCCACTTATTATAATTGCGAGTTTGGACTTTGGAGGGTGATAAGATGTGATAATAGAATGATGAGATGAAATACACATTTATGGATTTGACAATTTTTTAATTCACTAATTATGGTTTTAAAATGTTTGGCGCATGCAAATATGATGTATTTTTTTTGTTTTAGGCACCGGCAGTCCGGCAGTATTTTTCCCATTTTGCTTGGTATACCCCCTCCCAAGTAATGTTATCCTCCCTACGAATCTTCAACAACACTGTATATACATGACTAACATGACTATTCTTGTATATCTTTTTGGGTCCTTTTATATTTAAAATACTCAAGTTTAACTTTTAGATAGCCATTGATACCCAAACAAATGGTAAGTTTTTCTTAGCATTAACTGCTGTCTTAAAAAAGTTACAAAAAGGTGACTGAAATTTCAGAATGCAAATATGCATCTGGCATTCTTCTCAAAACGTATGTTCATCATACCAAAAAGAAAATAACGTATATTGCATGAATACAAAATTTGAGAAAAAATGATGAACCGGTTGGATTTTATTGCTCCCTTTCTGAAAATACGAAGTTTGTTTGGACAATCTGACTGGTAGCTGGTAAATTTTGTAAGAGTTGTGCTTGGTGTAAATCTTTTGTACACCCCTGTTTTTGTGCATTTTTAGACAACACATGCATAAGGGTTCAAAAGGTGTACATCAAAGGGTGGGTGTAAAAACAAAATTTTCCATTTTCCAAGGGAAAAGGGGCAAATAAGCCATTGAACTAATCAAAAAAGTGCAAATCACCCCTTATATAGGAGGCTCTGTACGGCCGTCGTCATCTGGGGAGATTCCCGGTGGAATTTTTTGATGAATATTTTTGAGCATCTTCTTCATTAAGTTTAGTTTACTCATATCAAATTTCAGATAAAAATTCAATCGGGAAGGCAGTCAAATGAATTTGTGAAAATAACTGCGCAGTTTATTTTCACATGAATATCATAATTCATAATACTCATTCTACCCATTCTCATATTCACACTCATTTGTATACCATAATATCAATATCATCACTTTATTATAATACTTGAACTCAATAGTGTCAAGTGTCAAGTGTCAATCTCCATTGACTTGCGTAAAATGTAAATTTATTAAAACTCGAAATTGATCAATTTACAAGTGCAAGGGGGCAAACCCCTTTTGACTTCCTTTTGAACTTGGCAGCAATTTAGAGCATCTCCAATGGGATGAGGATGTTTAGTCCTCTTTCTCACTCTTACATATTGGTCTCATTTTGATCCCACAATTTATATATAGAACCTACATGTCTTTATATTTATTTTAATTTTAATTTTTACATCACTTTAATCCATTTTGTCAATCTAGCTCCTCGAATCTCATGTAAAGTCCATGTATCGACATTGTCATAAATAATATCTACAGTTTATTTCTATGTCTCAACTTTTTCTTCTTTATCTTTTTTCATTGCACACTCTTTATTTATATCATATCACTATCTCTCATGTGCGGCATAGGATAAACTTCGCTACTTTACACAATAAATATTGGTAGAGGGATAAACAACAGTGACAATGATCAAAACTCGAAGAGCAACTTTTTTTCTTCAAAATGTAAGATTAAACTAATAATTATGATATAATATGAAAGATATTAAAGTAATCTGCCTATGTTGCTAATCTGAATCTTGCGAGTCTGATATGAATGTTTATGCATACACCCGATTTGGTTGTATGACTGTAAATCCTTTGGCCTGGTTGCAAATTACAAATAGGACTTTGCACCCCGTTTTTAAAAAATTTTGTCCTTGCACCCCAACCTCATATGAAAAGACAAAAATGTCTCTCCATTAACAATTTTGTTGGCCTACAACATATTCCTGATTGAATGTATTTTTGTCTTTTCATATGGGGCTAGGGTGCAAAAACAATTTTTTAAAAAAACAGAGTGCAAAGTCTAATTTGGACAATAAAATGGGGTGCAAACTCAAATTAACTCTTGCAATAGTTATAGGTTGATCTGATTTGATTACTATAGAGATAAGTAAAAGGAATAAAATATACAAATGCATCCTTAAACATTCTTAAAAAGTTTATTGAGATAATAAATTTGGATAGGGGAATGGGTTGAGAAAGATTTAGTGAATACTAGGAATTTGACGAACAGAAAAAAATGCAATTCCCACATTTTTCATTTCTTTGTACCTTTTATTGTGTCTTTTGAACAAGTCTAAATGAATATACTCTTTGTATACATTCTTTGATAGATCATAAGTGAGTCATGCTTATTGTTAATGAAAAAGTCTTCTACTGTACTTTTCATCATGCCACATAAAAATGTTGTAACTAATGATTCTTCCCTTTGGTGTAGCTTAGGCGTATTTAATTGATGAAAAGTAACTAATACTTTTGTCCCTTTAATTGACAAAAATTAAAGGGTGGTAAGAGAACTCGAGTTGTCGGGGGGCCTCAAATTAAAGCTTGTTCCCTCTGGTGGGGCGTGCAATTTCATTTCATTCCAGAAGAAAGGGGCAAGTTGGCATACTAAAACGGCTAAATTTAACGTTTGGAGCATAAATTGGTGATTGAAGAAAGACGTTCTCAAATCTGTTAGACACATGCCATTCCACAGGGAGCCTTTTTATTATTCTGTTTCTGGTCGTGGGGTCATCATAATCTCACTCACAATCACGTGTTGCAACAGAGTACGGCTGCAATACTATACTCCGTCATGATGTGGGTAAGTCATGATGACTCAATCGGTCCGATAATGATATGCATTAAACTCGTGTGCATCATAAGTCCAGTTTAGCAAGCAGGAGCTGTAACCTCCACATGGTCACTGCGGATTTCGAACTTTGATAATTATTCCAAATTTCTCACCACTCAATCAACTGAGCTACTCATAATACTTGCGTCGTAAAAGTAAAACAGATATTACCTCCCGGCCATTATTGGACATTACCAAATTTGCTTCAGTACCAAATGAGCAAAATGAAAATTGCGAGGTTGAGAGTTATGCAAAGAAGAGGAAAAAAGTCGAATCACAAATTATCTACTATAAAAGGAAAGTGACAATACTTTTGTGATAAATAAAAATGGGAAATTGGCAACATCCCAATGTGAAGGATGAAGTATTATTTGTACTCTCAATTGAATGTTAAAATCAAATTCAAATTTCATCACCGATTTTGGTATTCACCAAGTCTAACAATACTTATATTTTGAATAATGGAATACCGATTGACAATCACTCAGAGGATAAAAGTTTCATAATAAAAGTTTTGAACATTTTTAGGTAGTTCTTATGTGTGTAATTGTGTAAATATGAATCATAAGAGCACCTCCAAAGATGGATTGCTCTTAGAATGCATTCCACATAAGCCAATGGACCCTCTATTTAAAAATCTAGTTTCCAATGCAAAAAAATATGGGCCTAGTCATGCTGACTTGGCAATGAGAAAATGGACAGAGGTCTTGCACGAGGTCTATATACATACCCTCGGTTTCACCCTGTTGGTTGGCTCTCTTTCTTATTTTAGTTCTCCTTTTACGGAGGTGGAGGAGCTTTTTTTGTTTGCATTGGAGACGCATTTGTATAGACCCTCTCGTTTGTTAAATAATTGGCCCACGTGTTAAATAGACCTTTTCCATTTTATTACCACATCAACAGTAATTCACTCCTAGCATTGGAGTTGCTCTAAGTAGAGCTAAGAAGATGTATTATAAAGAAGTTTATAGGGGTGTGACCTCTCCCAAAAACGTTAATACCATTGTTGCATATTCTACTCATATGCCGGCCTTGAGTAGAGTTATACTTGATTTAAGTGAGAATTCCTTCTATGTAGAGTTATACATTCATTGAAGAGGTGAATGTTTAGTTAGAGAAAATAGCCATGGCCAAAACAAAAACATAGACTTTTTTTCAAAATAGGATTTAATGTTTGGTTTTCCCTAAATAGGACTAACTTTACCTTTTTTATCCCTAATTCTATTTAATTAATTAATGATATAAATAATTGCCCCCTACTTTCCTTGCACAACCAAGGCAGTCCGTCGGTGGTGGGGCAATCCGTGGTGGCGGCAGCACTCCGGCTGCCGGTCGGCGGCGGATTCCGGTGGCGGCGGCTAACTCCGGCAAATTAATTAACCCAATTAATTGTTCCCCTAGTTCTCTTGCACAACCAAGGCAGTCCGTTGGTAGCGGGGGCAGTCCGGTGGCGGTGGTGAACTCCTCCGTCGCCGGTGGTCCGGCGGAAGGCAGCATGCCAGGGGCAGCAGTGGAGGTAAATTTGGTCCAATCACACATAAAAAGTCATATTTAAGAATGTTTAAACTAATTGGTCATATTTTGAAAGAAAAAAAAAATCATATTTTGCTCCTATTAAAGTAAATCTCCCTTTAGTTTACTTCAATTAAATTTTTTTCTTAACATTACTAAAAATAATGTATAGACAAAAATGTTTTCACTTCTAACCATGTCACTACTTTTGCTAGTGACATTCTGATGATGCTGCAACTTCACTTGTTATTGAAACTTTTTATTGTAATGGTAGTCAGTCCAGGATTGTGTTTTTGTGCTCCACCACGGGTAATCATCGGTGGAGGTTGGGGGTGGGGCAGATGGGTGATATATGATGGCTTAAGTTGGCCCAAATCGCAGGTTTATGACCTCTGGGCTTCTACAGTGGCACATAAATGACCATTTAGCATCAGTTGGGCCACTGGAGTGACCTTTTCCCTATGGAGACCGAGCTAGATGACTCAAAAAAGATGGCACAAAATTGTGCTAAATTCTTTCAATATGGACGCGTTTTAGCCTTTTAGGGTGGGTGGGACACCTAAAGGTATGGATGGGTTGATACTTTTTTAAGGAAAGTGAGTGTAATACTTTTCAAAGGAGTTAAGAAAAAAAGTCTTACTTTTCTCCCAAAATAATCATTATACCGAGTTTTTTATTCGTCTCACTAGGAGAGCATCTTGCACGTTTGTTTGATTTTTTTATGAGGCAATGCTTTTTAAATTATTAGACGTAGTGCTGCTCTGTAATAATTGTCCACGCTATATCATGTCTGGTTAAATATATAAAACTCCACGAATTATTAAAAGAAAGTCGCGTAGTGTAAAAGAAGATGATCATACAAATAATAATACAATAGTACAATACTCCATCCGTCCCTTATAATTTTGCCAACTTTCCTTTTTTGGATGTACAAACCTCAACCACACAGTTTTTACTTTATTAATCTCTGTGCCGGTCAAACTTGACAAAGTTATTAGGGACGGAGGGAGTACTATATAGTACTCCGTATATACAAACACTAAAATGAAAGATGGTGATATTTGTCCTCCCATCATTCACCCTGGGCAGACTTTTCAAATGCAATTGTTGGAATGGTTACCAGATCATATTTAAGAAGGAAGATAATCTCTTGTATATACACTAACGAATGATTACAGAGTATAAATAATTACAATGGAGGAGTCTAGATCAAATACAAATAAGGAGAGAATATATACTATCCTAAAATACAACCAAGACATTTAATAATAATTAATCCAAAGATATTCAGCCAATTACATCTCTATTAGATCAAATGGAAAAAATGTAATTCAAAACCAACAAAATTGACAAAAAAGCAACACCGAGAATATAGTAATAGTTGGGTTCTCATAAGCCAATAGCAATATCATTGACAAAATAATTTATAAATACGTTCACTTTCGGGATGCTTTTAATTGGAGTGATTTTTTTATCTCGTCTAATGGATGTTTGGTCTATGAGCTTGTTTGGTAGGATTTAAAATAATTACTTTGCATGCGAAGTGGAGGAACGTAAAATGTTTACACCGTTTGGTTTGATTATTTAATGTAAACTGTAGGACACTTTTTTAAAAACATTTCGCATTGTACCATGTAAAATATTTTACGCGGCGGGAGGGTGGTAAAATCAGTCATGGACTCGGGCCGGGGTGGCCCGACCTGAAACCGGCCCGGGACCGGTACTGTGCTGAACCGGTCGGGCCCGGTGGCCCGGCCAGTGACCGGTCCGGGTAGGCCCGGCCCGGGGGATTCCCGGTGCGGGCTCTGGTCACCCAAAAGCCGAACCGGCTCGGCCGGTTTGGGCCTGGTTCCGGTTTTTTTATTTTATTTTTTTTTCAATTTTTTTAACTTTTCGGGTTGGGCTGGGTATTTTGAGCTATTTAGGGTGGTTTGGGGGGTTGGGGGTGGGGGGTTAATTAGGAAAAGGAAAAAAAATATTGACCCGAGGCCCGGCCCGGACCCGGACCCGGACCCGGTGGCTACCCGGGCCGGTCCCGATTCTTCCTTCCCAAAAAAACAGCCCGGCCCGGCCCGGGTTCATGACTAGGTAAAATACTTTGCATTCTTTTAATAAAGCACTGCAATGACTTTGCGTGCAAAGTAAAAATAAATTGCACATCTAGTCAAACAATGTAATTTATTTTACATGCGAAGTGATTATGTCCTTAAACTTTGCATGCAATCATATCGCGTGCAAAGAATTAACAACTAAACTGCCAAACGAGCTCTATGTGTATTTTATAACGGTCAAAGTTTAATCTAACCTTAAGTCTAGATTGACAAAATAATTTATAGATACATTCACTTTCAGGATGCTTTTAATTGGACTGATATGTTTATCTCTTGTCTAATATGCTCTGATGTATTCCACAATAAGGACATACTTAATCCTACGACTAAATAGGTCATTCCCGCCTTAGTCATTGCTGTTTTTCTTTTTTGGTGTATCGCTATAATTCTTTCTCATAGTCTTTGTCTCTTTGAGACCACTCATCTGGTCACATTCCATACAATTTCTAGTTGATTTTCATCCGACCAGGAGGATCAAAAGTGAAACAAATCATAGTCATGCATTAAAGTAAAAAAAAAATGACTTATGAATTGGAAAAAGAATAGCCTAGTTACTAGTTAGGAGTCACACGATCAAAAATTAATTTTTTCCTTTACAGAAGAAGTACAGATATTCTACCAACAGATCACCGTTAATGGCATAATCAACATGGGCATAATCAAGGGACCAAAACCCTGTCTAACATTCATATTTCTTAGCACATTTTAAGAATACAAGTGTACATAACATAATCTGCACGAATGGAGAAAAAAGCGATGCAGTTTCCTCTCACACGCCCGCCCTTATTAATTAATTAATCTTCAACATTTTAAAAGAATGCTCAGATTCTTCAAAGCAAGTGGCTCTATCAAGCAGGTTTTGTATTCCATCAACCCATTTTTGCTTATGGATTTTATTCTTGCATTTGAACACCGTAAGGGTCTCTGCCGCGGTTCTCACCCCAAAATATATTTCTCCATTCTCCTTCGTCTTCTTGATTGCCAACTCCTTTGTATCGTCACACACCTCATATACAATGCCTGCAAGTTTTAGATGTATTTTAGTTAGAGAAAAATTAGGTTGGGGTTCCATGAAATCCAAATTTAGGTTGGAAGGGAAAAATGATTCATTCCGCTAAATTTCTCTAGAGGAAAAAAAAAAGTCCAAATTGGAAAAAATTGATTCGATTCCTCAATCCACCCATGGCATTATTGCAAGATAAACCGTCTCAATGGTGAGTGTCTCATATCAGATGTTTATGCAATAATGAGGTAAATCCATATGTTGCTCAAACTTGATCCAACACTCGAGAACTAACTTGGGCAAACTTTCCTTGAAAGTCTGGTGTAATCATGTAAACTATAAAAGAAATGAAAAAAAGAAATGGAAAGGGGGGAAGAAAAGAGTGGGATCTTACTTTTATTCTTTTTGGAAAAGGCTCCACCAACATGCTTGCTTTTCATCTTGATGACTACCTGTAGATAAAAATGTATGATCTAAGCATAAGTTTTGTGTAATGTATAATTAAGCTGCCCATGCATTCCTCAATATGATGTTTTTTGTTGTTGCGGATATTACACATACCTCGTATTTTTTGTTTACATAGACAAGTACACGTTTCCATCTTAGCACTCCTGAAAATCACAAAAAAAATGATACCATCATCTTCTATTCTAAAGCAAGATCACAGATCAGCCCCCTCCTAGATGAGACAAGTTGAACTTACCTTTTCTAGTGATTTGCAGCAAGTCACCTTCTAAGGGAGGATCATCCTCTTCCATTTCTTTGTTAGTAATAGAAGGGTAAGCTTCCATTAACACCTTATCGCAAGGACTTATAGTTGCATTCCTCATTGTTTCTCTTGGCATTCTCGCTCTCAAAGCAGCCGCCCCTCTCAAAGCTTCATCAAACCAAAACCAAAACCATTCCGTTACTGATAAGTATTGTGAAAAACAGGTTGCAAATGTAAGTCAGGACTCTGCATTGCTGACCGTGTTGTCAATAATAAGAAAACATATCATAAAATTAAAGCATATGAAATTGATCTAACTCTCCACAACACAATTTTTAAGATCAACTCAATATTAATATAAGGATGAGTCCAAAACTCCAATGATTCCTCATTGGAGTAGATTAGTCCTGAAATCCGTGTACTCATTTTGAGTTTAAGGGACTCTCATACTATACTATGACTTGAGATTATACCTTAAAATGTCAGTCACATAGGATAAGTAGTTCTAAGCACTTATACATGAGACTATCAATATAACTGGTCAGTGTAGAATGACATAACACACTATAAACAAAACCATATGCATAAGTAGATGTGTACCTGTGGCAGCTGCAGCTGTGAGAGTGGTGAGATCACTGGCACTACGAATGTCCACAGCTGACCTAACCACAGAGGCCACACGATCTCGATCTGTCCCAGCGGACTCAGCAACTTCTATACAGTGAGAGGCCAGGAGCTCGGTGGCGGATGCCAGTGCGTCGTTCATCTTTGAGTTTGACCCTTTAGGACAACTACCTGTTGCAGCCGCGGCTGCTACGGCCGCGGCTAGCCCTGCAACCGACAGCAAGGCATGCTTTTGCGCATTTTCGAGGCGCACCTTGTCTTTCTTTTGAACGGAGCTACTGCTATACTCTCTGGAATTGAACCACCTCCCTATTTTAGCTCTTTTCCCATTTCTCTTATTGACTATCTTGATTGGCTGCAAAATCGGAATACTTTGTCAAAACTGAAATTCAGGTGTACATTGAATGCACGTTGGGACAGCTTATAATCTTAATTATATACAATCTTTTAGATCATGATTTTTTTTAAAAAAGTTGTGTTTGAGGAGGATTAGTTGAAAACTTGAAATATACAGTTTATACTTCAAAAAATATATCAAATCTTGAATCTGGAAATTCGTAGATGAGGATTAATCTAACCAAACTTATTTTTTCTTTAAGCTACTTTGATATTTATTTTCTCTAAACCTGCAAAAGGAGATATCTTAATGCAAAAGGGATTATAACAACAAGTTGTACACATAATCTGCTACTGGAATTTGAAATAATCTAATTTTTGTAGATCTCCCAAACAAGCTCTAAGAGCACGTTTAGATTTTTAAGTTGTCTTCTATATTATAATCCATCTTTGGTATAAAAAAACATGATGTGTTTAGGAGTATCATCTGACATATATAGTCAGATTATTCCCTAAAAACTGTTTTCTTGAATCTTTTCATCAACTTTTTTTTCTTTTAGCTATTTTGGTGCACTTTGACCTTGCAAAAAGCTGTTTTTTTTGCTGTTTTTTTCAAACCACTTCTCTGCAACTTTCCCAAACAGAAAATGGGTTCAGATTAAAACAAACCCTCAGAAATGCAATCAATTTCTGAAATAATGTGCTCCAAGTTTTTCCAGTGAAAATACATATCTTTCTTTATTTAGAGAAAGAAGAAGAAAAGCTTACAGGAGATTGTATAACATCTGCCTCTGGAATGACATCTGGTTTGGGTTTGTTGTCAAATGCACCAAGTTTGTATTTGTGGGCCAGAGCTTTGGAAATCTCAGAAGCAGAGAGGGTCCAAGATCTTGACAGGAAGTCCATGGGCTCTTTTGGTGTTGGTGGTTGAGGAACTGAACCCAAACAACCCTTCATTTCATCATCCTCTTCTATACTCAACAGCCAATGTGAGGAGGGATCTTTCTTCCATCCCAGAAGCCTATTACTCTCCTCCATACTTTTTGTTCTTAGCTTTTGCATACACAAACACATCAAATCTGTCATCTGCTCTCCTATATTCTCACCCAAGAAGTCGCATTCTATTTATTTACACAGAAGAAGAATGGGAATGAAAAGCTGATATGAAGGACGGGAAGGAAAAAGGAAGCCTAATCCCAGCTTAAATATTCTAAACTGTCGTTGTACGAGAAAAGCTGAACGTGCTAGGGGTTTCACGAATTTGTGTGCTGAGGGAAAAAAAAATAGGATTTCAACTTAATAATAATTACCCATTAATTCGACTTAAACTAAGAAAATGTTGCCCTCATTTAACGGGATTAATGTCCCCTAAATTACGTGCAAGTGCAGCCCCATTTCTCTACAAGTAGAGACCCAAATACAGAGTAATTTTGACTAGCCCCTTGAGGCCTATGTTGTAAAAATCGGACCGGTGAGCGACCCGGTCATGTGACTGGGTCATGGGTCAACCCGGACCCGGAGGGTCAACCCGGTCAAAGCCGAAAAACTGGTCAACGATTATACGTCTATATAATAATAATAATAAACATATAATTATATACACTCTCATTATATATTTTTATTTGTATTGTTCATTCATATTATAATTTGGCATGATTTTCATTCTTAAATAAATATATAAATATATTACATAGTTTTTCTTTTTAGGGAATTGAAATTGCAATTTTATTGGTTTAAAAAATGCATTAAAATTAAAAAAGAAATTACTCTTTTTTTGGAAAAGACCGAAAACCGGGTTTTTCGGGTTTCTTGGGTCGGGTCCGGATCGGATTTTTTCGGGTCACCCGGGGGTTTCCGGTTTTTTTATCATTTTCGGGTTTTGAAGAAACTGTACCGGATTTTTGTCTGGGTCACCGGGTTCCGGGTCAACCCGGCAAGGTCGGGTCGGTTTTTTAAACATAGCTTGAGGCTTGAGCAATACTAACATTTACGGAGTACAATTATGGAAATGCTTACATAATGTTAGTTTTTCATTAGGGTTCAACTTTACCAACTTTAAATGAATTGCAATTGCTCAAAATAGGATCAAAATTAAGAGAATGTTTTAAAATAGGATGAAGTTTACTTTGTTTTTCTGTTGGACTTTCTAGTCTCATTTAGTACTTGTTCAATACTTCAATGTTTAATGTCAACATTTTTGACTGAAATATGTTTCGAATATATGAATTCCTTCATGAGAGTGTTGCAGTGATACTACTGAACCACAAAGTGTTGACATGAAGTTTGTTTTGTTAAAGTAAGATTTGTTTTAAAAAATAAACGAATAGAAGTACATGACAAAAATTTTGAAAAGAAAATAACGTGCATATTTTTTACTCCCATTTGAAGAATTTTGTTGTTAAAGAATTAGTTTAATTATTTACGGTTCTCTTCCTCAAATCACCCTAGTAAAGGCGGACGCTCTTTGTAGTGCTAAAACATAGGATTGTAGGATTTGCCAAAAAAATAAAACCATAAGTTTGATTTTTTTTTTGAAGAAAGAACGTTTTATTCATAACAATAAAAAGTACATGAAAAGAAGTCAAATAAAAGGAGAAACACACGGAAAAAGAAGGAAACAAAATAAATAAATTAAAAGACAAAACTAAACCCAAGGGAAATCTCTAGTCTGCGATCTGGTCCTCATACTGTGTCGCCTTTTATTTTGCTGAGATTTCCTGTAAAGTTTTAGTTGCGTGTTCAGGTTCTCTGTCGGCAGACAATTTTCGGATGTGACTAGCTTTGCTTTGCGGCAAATCGTCCAGTTGAATTTGGAGTTCCCAATTTCTTCCTGGTTGGATAACGGAGGGCGTCGATCGCTTCGGTGGCATGCCCTAGAAAATCGTCTAAGAAAAAAGATTCATCAGAATGGTCAAAGCTGTCCGAGGCGTCAGAGTAGGCCTCGATAAGAGGAATTTGTGGTTGTATCTCAAGGGAAGGGGGTTGTTGCTTCCCGCTGTAAGCTCTCTGCACTTCATAGACCATAAGTTTGGTTTTTCCCTATACAAGATTAAATATTACCATGTAGTTTTCCGTTCCTAATTTAATTAATTAGGTAATCGATATAAATATTGTCTCTAATTCCCTTTCATAACTAAGACCAGTCCATTGGTGACAACAACGCTCGACAACAGTGCAATTCAAGTATATCGATGGTGATAATATGATGGGGGATTCGATGACCGGCGGCAAGCAGTCCAACGACGTGACCTAGAGGTAATAGTGCTCCAGCCCTATGAGACTATTGTTGACCAACTAGAAATAAAAAGTCTTAATTATTAGGGAAAACTATCAAATAAGCCCCCCACCTTTTCAAAAAAATCAATTAAACCCTTCTACTAAAAATTCAATCAATGAAACCCTTAAACTTAATTAAAAATACCAAATTGTCATTTTTACCGGCAATGAACAAATTGCCCCGTTATTTTGTACGAACACAGTCAACACACTGGCACTTTTCATTTTTTTCAATTTTTTTCATTTTTCTTTATTCTTTTTCTTTTTTTCTTTCTTTTTACTTTTCTTTCTCCTTCTTCCGATCCTCCGATCCACAGTCAACACACTGGCACCTTCCTCCGATCCTTCCCGTTCCACTGTTCCAGTAAACCTCCTTCTTCCATCTTTGTTCCACTCCCTCTTTCTTCTCCCACCCTACCACCAATATTAGCTCCCTTCCCATTTAAGAAGAGTCCTCTATTCTTCACCCCATCCGCCGGTTTATAACTCTGGGAGCCATCCAGAGAATCTTGCTGGAAGGTAGCGACCAGGTCAGGCCGTTCCTTAGCTTCTCGTGTCGTTCAACAACTCCGGCCGAAGGCTCTTTGTACTTTGTAGATTGCGGAGATCTTGTCCGTCGGTACTAGCAGTCATGGGTTCCTCCTTCGGACTGCTTCGTAGCTTCAATTCGGCTATAGACCTTAGTTGGCGCCTCGCGCCAAAGAAGAGGAATAGGCAAGAGGAAGCATACAGGAGCGAGGAGGGTGATGTGAGGCCAGGAAAAACGAGCAGAGCACTAGGAAGGAGAAGAGAAATAGAAAAGAAAGAAGAAAAAGAAGTAACTTTTACCACCATAACAAAAAAGAAGTAATTCATTCATATACAAGACTAATAATATTTACTTTGTATTTCATCCATTTATAAATCAAACACTGTAACAAAAAACAAGTAATTCATCCATATTCATAAAACTCAGTGATTTCTACAACTAATTTATACAACTACAACGTCACGAACTTATTTATTTCTTCCTATAATCTTCCTTTTTAATTTTGTATTTTCTTATCCTTTTATACAAAACAATACATAAATAAAAAAAAACTAAATGATAATCTCTATATTCAATTTATCAACCTTATTTGTCACCTTTATATCAAATATTTAATTTTTTATTTCACGAGTTGAATTATGTAATAATCAAAATAAATAAAATTGAATTTACTTTTCTAGCTGAATTGACTGAAAGTGCTGAAAATGATCATTTTAGCTAAATTTATGTACAATTTTATATGTTTTTCAAAAATATTAATAAACTAAAATCCAATTACAAGAATGTGATTATTAAAGCTACTATGACTATAGTCTAATGGTTACTTAAGTGTAAATTTGAACATAAGTTACTAACTTACTACGACTAAAATGACTACTATAGTCACTACATAAGAGGTCACATTTTAACACCCTTTATTTTAGTCCTGAATTATAATTATTTCATAATTTTATATTTGTTTTACAAATAAAATATGTTTTAAATTTATTTATTTCAAAATTCAACGTATTCAATCAATTCGACTTCAATTTCATCATTTTGAGTAGAACCAGTCAACTTCAAACATTATAAATCACGGGGAAAATGTGCAACAAAACCGCAAAGTGACTGTATTGGGCCACATCAAACCGCATTGAGACTGCAACACTATTTTTTTTATTATGTTCGAACATAAAATTAATTCACACCGTATCGGCCGCAATAACCGCGACAACTATAAGTACAATTTTAAAACCTTGACATGGACTAAAGTGTAAGAGTCTATTTGGTAACAATAAAATTGACTGAATCGGATCAATCTGCTGAAATTTATAAAATCATGAGTGAAGTAGTTGAATTGGTTAAATCTGCTGAATTGTGAAACTACCGGGGCATTGCCCCGGGCTCTACACTAGTTAATATGACAATATTTATGGGAGATTTTCCTAAATATGATTAAAGATGTTTTTTGGACTGAAATTTGTTGATATGATCTGGTCTGGTCAAAACTGGTCTTGTTGGTCTGGTAAATGTCTAGTCTCTGTATATTTTATAATTGTCTAAGTTTGATCTGGTCAGTTTAAGTCTGGTCTGTTTAAGTCTGGTCTGGTGTGTAACTGAAAACAATCCAAAAAAAAAACATTCTAAATTAAAGCAAAATTGCAACAATAGAAGCTTCAAGTTAAAATTCCCAAAATAGGACTAACACTTCTATACTATCCTCTCTCTTACCATTCTTAATAGGATTTTTTAAATCATAATAATAAAACATAAAAAAAACGTAAAAAAATAAACAAACAATGCAGGTCTCAACCACCACCTCAACCATTTTCTAGCGCCGCCACCTTCGGTCTCTGGAAAAGAATTTCAAGTTGAAAAAAAAAACCGAATAGAGGACGTGATGACAGTGGCCTAATATATATTTTTTAAATATTTTTAAAGTATTTTATTTATTTTTTAGAGTTTTTAAAAAAAATAAATTCTTTTTATTTTTTATATTTTATTTTGTATTTTAACACTCAATATAAGGTTGTCATTATGAGAAGTCTTATGTCTAACATCATCTAGAACAAAGATCCAAATAAGAACATCATGGTGCAACTTGAACCAATGAGAACACCAAGGAGCACCCTTTCCATCCACTAATCTATGACCATGTCTTTTCAATCAATTACCCATTGAATAGCTCTCTGAACCTTATATTTAGTAGTAAATAGTGCTCCTTTAATTTGGCTCAAAAATATGATCTCTATATCATTTTTGCACTTGATGTTTGGTGCTGAGAAAAAAACATCTCCATTTGTTTACTAAAGAGAACGAATAGATTGTTCCAAGTCAATCTGATTAGCAGGTTAGGGGCTTGAGCAGGTGTTGTGTACTTGAGTAGCAGATGGACAAGAAGAGAGGCGTAGGGAAAAAGGGAAAGGAAAAGAAAACGCCACGTAGGCCCGCAGTGTGACTGGGAACCGGAAGAGTACGGGTTAAAAAGAGGATTTGGCTATTTTCCAATAGTTCGAGGGTTTGATTGATCGGATTTTTAGTTGGGGGGCCTAATTGATTTTTTGGAAAAGTTAAGGGGCTTATTTGATAGTTTTCCCTAATTATTACAATTTAAACTAATAAGTCATATTTTAAGAAAATAACATTGTTTTGCAATTTTAGTCCCGTTTGAAAAGAACCTGTTGCTAACACTGAAATGGGTTAAATCAATTGATTCTGCTGAAATTTTATGAAGTTCTGGTTGAAGTGACTGCATTGACTGATTCTGCTGAATTATTAAAAAAATACTATCCTCCATTCTATAATTCTTGCAACAGTTTGACTTTCACATTTGCCAACGCACAACTTTGATTGTAATTATGTTTAATTATGTATTAGTAAACATTATAAAAAGTTGATATTTTGGAAATTCACATTGATAGGAATTCAATAACATTTTATAGGTAATAATTTGGTTATGTATATTAGTAGAAAATCATGGTCAAAGTAAGGTTTGTGAATAGTGCAAAAATCACAATGTTGCAAGAATTAAAGAACGAGGAAGTATTAACATATTTTTTATTAATAAAATTAAGAAAAACTTAGATGAAAAATAGCCAAAATGGTCCTCAAATGTAATTTCAGCCAATACAATCAGAAAATTAATTCTAACCTTACTTTATCTTATTATTATAAAACTCAGTGCGAGAAATCCAAATATACGTGTTTGATGAAAAAATTGATTGATAAGCTTGACAAGTCGAAAGACAAGGTTCAAAGCACTCCTAAATCTCCCAATAAAGGCCCCTTTAATACACACGAGAATTTTCTTAAAAATACACTAGGTTGGCACACTCGCAGATTTGTTTAGCAGCTTTATAATTTAGGACTTACGTCCGTTGGAAAGAGTTTTCTAAAAAATTCATTGTGTACACGCGGGTTACACGCCCGTGTACATAGCATAACCCCCCCCCCCCCACCCCCCCACCGAAATGACTCGCCCCTCTCCCCTTTCTACCAAAATAACCCACACATGCAACCCCATTTTGTCTGCCTCCGTTTTTTCATTTGTTTGTGTCCTCTTCACTCTCTATACCGCTCGTCCTCTTCCACTTTGACAGACGCCCACCATGGATGTGAGTACAACATACGTCTGTGACGACGAAGTTGGCATGTTGATATTCGTGTAATTTCCGAGTGTATGTTTGTATTTTTAACTAGTTTTTATTAGTTCTAGTTGTGGAAATTACACACTTTTGGTGTAATACTTTATTTTCATTTTTATTTGTAATTTAGTTAGATTAGGATTTTTCTGAGCTAAACAGGTCAAAGATCATCTAAGGGATCAAGATTGGACCTTAAAAGATCAAGGAAAGTGCAAGGAGACAAGAAAGATTTCGATGTGGAAAAAATACTCATGTACCCGGTCGGGTATTGCCTATACCCGATCGAGTAATTGCTTGATTCGACTGTCCAAATCAAATCCGAAGACAAATGATCGTGGGAGCAAATTTTCATAAAGATTTGTCACATACCCGATCGGGTATATACCCTTACCCGATCGGGTATGCCCAGAAAAATGACTTTCTGGGCAATTTCCTGAGATACCCGGTCGGGTATCCTATATACCCGGTCGGGTATCAGACTCTGCAGCTCCCAAAAGCCTATAAATACACCCCTTTCCTTCACAATAAAATCACCAATTCACATATACTCTTTAGCTCAGTTTAGATTAGTGTTTTCTTTATATTTTCTATCATGTTTAGTCTCCAAATGAGGAGCTAAACTCTTCCATCTTGGTTTTGCTACTTTGAAGCTTAATGAATTTGTAAGTTGTGAGTTATTATCTTTAATCTTCTTCCTTGAATATTAATTCTTCCTTTAAATACTATTTCTATATCAATGTTGGGGAGTGTTACTAAGATGACAATTAGTTAACATCTTGACATTAGTTATAGTAATAGTTATTTCTTCCTCTACGTTAGTATCGGGGAGTGTTACTAAGATGACAATTAGTTAACATCTTGATATTAACCATAGTAGGATTCATCTTCTTTAATATTCTTTCTTGAGTATTAATTAATTCCTATTCATATTTCATATTAATATTTTGAACATTACTTAAAGGATCAACTAGTTTTGTTTCATATATTAATTATTACTAGAATCGGTCGATTAATACGCTTGTTATTAATTCGGTCCTTTCGCGGTAGTAAACTTGGGTTATTAATGCATGCGTTTCATGGTTAATAAACCAAGGGGAATTAATTATATTGATTAAACCAATAAACCGCTTGTGTTGAGGTTATCAATCTCAATCGTTTTCATCTTGATTTTATTGCTACTATCGAGTGAATATACGGCGCGTGTTCTATATTAACTAGGTAGTAAGTTTTATTAATGAACGCGTCTCGTTATTAATAACTACCCTCGATGAATTGGATATACTCCTCGATTGAGTATTCGAGAGGAAGATAGTTAAAGATATAACCGGGATCGACGAACATTTCATTAAGTGGATAAAAGCAAAGCCAAGTCTCCTTCTCATTAATTAAACCACATAACTCGTTCATCTTCGTATTTAATTAAATTAAATCACTCAAACCTAAACCCCCCCCTTTTGTTACTTTGTAATTAAAAAGAGAAATATTCCTTTCCCTGTGGATACGAACCTTACTTCATTATACTACGTATAATTGTTGTATTGTATTATTAGTTTGAGTGCACACCGCGACAAAGTGCACGTCAAATTTGGCGCCGTTGCCGGGGAAAGGCAATTATTTTTCTTTTTATTTTATTTCAAGAAAAATAAAAAAAAAATATAATTAAATAAAAATAAAACCGAATCACCAATCTATAAACCAATTGGTGATAACTTGGTATAACCGATCTCTTGAAAAATATAAAGAATTCTTATTTTCTATTTCTGAGCTTTGTTTGAGTATATGGTTAAACACCGATCTATAAACCAAATCACCTACCAAACAAATCCCGAAACGGAACAAGCCTTCGAGAGGTTTAGGAATTTATTTCCGAATACTTCTTCGGAGGAATCATCAAGTGCTAGCTCCAACTCTAGCGAATCTGAAGAGCCAATCACTATGGCTCAAGAGACAAGAACATTGAGGGAGCTCACAGCTCCGAACTTGAATCAACAACCATTGTGTATTACCTTCCCTACTCTTGATGAGGGTAATACGTTTGAGCTAAAATCTGGGCTCATTCATCTGCTACCGTCCTTCCATGGCCTAAGAGGGGAGGATCCGAACAAACACCTCTCAGAGTTTCACATCGTTTGCACAAGCATGTGTCCAAACGGTGTGACTGAAGAACAAATCAAACTAAGGGCCTTTCCATTCTCTTTGAAGGACACCGCGAAGGATTGGCTTTTCTATCTTCCTTCTGGGAGTATTAACACATGGGCGCAAATGAAGAAATGCTTCCTTGATAGGTATTATCCTGCTTCTATTTTGTCTTCTCTCAAAAAGCAAATAAGCAACATCGAGCAAAAGGATGATGAGTCCTTGTATGAATATTGGGAGCGTTTTAAGAAGCTATGTGCTAGCTGCCCCTATCACGGATACACGGAACAAGACCTCATCTTATACTTTTATGATGGTCTTGTTGATGATGATAGAAGAATGGTGAATGCCGCTTGTGGAGGTGGCATTGTTAACAAAACTCCTTCACAAGCAACAAGCTTAATCTCGGAATTAGCCGAGAACTCACGGCAATTCAGCCACAAATCCTCCACCCGAAGAGTTCTTGCTGCGGAAACAAGTACAACCGATCTAGAAAGTCAAGTTGCCGGCTTGACTTCTTTGGTAAAAGAACTCCTTCTAAAACCAAAAATTCAGGAGGTCAAAGCTTGTGGCATTTGCACATCAACCGGGCACCCCACTGATTCATGTCCATCACTCCAAGAAGAGCAAGTCAACGCCCTCGGTTTCCAAGGACATCAACAAAGAAGGTATGATCCTTTCTCAAATTCTTATAATCCGGGATTGAGGGATCATCCAAATTTGAGATATGGGAACCCTCAACAAGCCAACTCATCTTCTCAACCACCTTTCAACACCCAAGGCTCAAATTCTCAATCTAATATGTCAACTGATGAGATGATCCGAACTTTGACCTCAAACATGGTTACCATGCAACAAAACATGGGAGAATTTCAACAAACCATGATACAATTCCAACATGAGACAAAGTCAAGCATAAAAATTTTGGAAACTCAAGTTAGCCAAATTTCAAATGCTGTGAGCCGACTTGAAGCAAAGGACTCGGGTAAACTCCCATCTCAAACGGAGCAAAATCCGAGGCAACATGTGAATGCCATCATGTTGAGAAGTGGGACGACATTGAAAGAGGTAGAGAAGAAAGATCAAGGGATTGAAGAGGTTGACCGTGAGGAGGAAGCTAAATTCGAGGAGGACTCAACAAAATCCACCCCCCCCTCCATTGTCATCATATGAAGCAGTAGCTCCTTTCCCCGAGGCACTGAGGGAAACAAAGAAGCCAAGGAGAGATACAGATATCTATGAAACTTTCGCCAAGTGTGAGGTAAATATTCCACTCCTTAACTTGATTAAAGGTGTCCCTCGATTCGCTAAATTTTTAAAAGAATTATGCACAATCAAGAGGACACAACACTCAAAGGGAAAACAGAAAGTTGAAATCAGTGAACATGTTTCGGCAGTTTTTCAAAGAAAACTCCCAAAAAAATGTACTGACCCGGGCATGTTCACTATACCGTGCAAGCTAGGAGACACCATTTCTAGGGCCATGTTAGACTTAGGGGCATCAATTAACGTGGTCCCCTATAATCTTTATAAATCTTTGAACCTTGGCCCTTTAAACAAAACCAATGTCACTATTCAACTGGCCGATAGATCAACTATTTTCCCAAAAGGGGTAGTGGAAGATGTACTAGTTTCACTAGGTGATCTAGTGTTTCCTGCCGATTTTTACGTACTTGAAATGGAGAGTGATGAACATGAAGTCCCTATTTTATTAGGGAGGCCATTTTTAAAAACCGCTAATTCAACAATTGATGTTTCTAGCGGACTTTTAACTATGGAATTTGATGGAAGGAAAATAGAATATAACATTTATAATTCTATTAAAAATCACTCTTCCTTTAAAGAATCAATTTTGATCATGGAGGAATCACTAGAAAAACCACCGATGGTTGAGGTGGTAGCAAGAAAGAAAGCTCGGCCTTACTGGAAAAGGCCGAAAAATAAAATTGACACAAGGCCGAACAGGGCCTTAAAGAAGGATAAAAGGGATGTTTATGATCCCACTTAATTCAGAAAATAAAATAAAAATAACGTCGTGCCGCGACATTAACTAAGGCGCTTCTTGGGAGGCAACCCAAGTTTGTATTTTGATTATTTGCATTCAGTTGAGTGTCTGTGTAAAAAAAAAAAAAAAAAAAAAAAAAAAAAAAAACGCTCCAGGGGAAGGTACCCGATCGGGTTACACCCTTCACCCGGTCGGGTATATTTAATTGAGTTATGGGAATTCCTACGGCGTGATTTTCCCGATCGAGTACTACCCCAACTCGATCGGGCCCGACCCCGGAACAAGCCAACCCGCGTATACCCGATCGGGTATGTCAGGTCACCCGACCGGGTACCCGAGTTTTTAGCCCGAAACCCACATTTTCGAACCCCCTCTCCAAAATCCTCCATCTTTAAACCTTCTTTCTTCACTATCTCCATCAATACTCACCCAAACTTCCTCATACCACCACCAAAACACTTCCCTTTACAAACAAAAAAAAAAAAATCCCCATATTTTCTCCTCTCCATAAAACCCAAAACCCCAGCCCCCCGAAATTCAAGCTCCAAAAAGGCAATCAATGGCACCAAAGCAGGACAGGGCCACAAGTTCACAGGCTAGGGGACCGATTCAGGGCTACGAGGATGTACATTCCAACAAGGTTATTACGGAGACGAGCACTAGGGACAGTGCTTCGAACTAAGTGAGGGGGAGTCACTCATTGATACGTACTTAAGTTTGATACCTTGTAACTGGCATTATTTTCTTCACATGAAAAAAAAAAAAGAGAAAAAAAAAAGAAAAAAAAAGAAAAAAGAAATGCTAGTTAGGTTGAAAACCCAGAACGGGCAATCTAAGCAAAAATGGCTTATAAAAAAATTGAGTGAGTGGAAAGGATGGAAAAATAAAAAGAGTTGCTAGGATGAAAACCTGAAAAGGCTCCTAGGCAAAATGAGAGATATGAGAGATATATTTGTTTTTACAGGACATCATTTAATCTCTTGAACATGAAAAGGAGAGAAGAAAAGAAACGAGCAGAGAAGACCATGAAACCCAAGAAGATGTTTTATCCTTGGTGGTCTTTTGCTTTTTTGTTGACTGTTGAACTCTTGAGGACGAGTAAAACATTTGACTTTACTCGAGGACGAGTAAAGAAGCTAAGTGTGGGGGAGTTGATATTCGTGTAATTTCCGAGTGTATGTTTGTATTTTTAACTAGTTTTTATTAGTTCTAGTTGTGGAAATTACACACTTTTGGTGTAATACTTTATTTTCATTTTTATTTGTAATTTAGTTAGATTAGGATTTTTCTGAGCTAAACAGGTCAAAGATCATCTAAGGGATCAAGATTGGACCTTAAAAGATCAAGGAAAGTGCAAGGAGACAAGAAAGATTTCGATGTGGAAAAAATACTCATGTACCCGGTCGGGTATTGCCTATACCCGATCGGGTAATTGCTTGATTCGACTGTCCAAATCAAATCCGAAGACAAATGATCGTGGGAGCAAATTTTCATAAAGATTTGTCACATACCCGATCGGGTATATACCCTTACCCGATCGGGTATGCCCAGAAAAATGACTTTCTGGGCAATTTCCTGAGATACCCGGTCGGGTATCCTATATACCCGGTCGGGTATCAGACTCTGCAGCTCCCAAAAGCCTATAAATACACCCCTTTCCTTCACAATAAAATCACCAATTCACATATACTCTTTAGCTCAGTTTAGATTAGTGTTTTCTTTATATTTTCTATCATGTTTAGTCTCCAAATGAGGAGCTAAACTCTTCCATCTTGGTTTTGCTACTTTGAAGCTTAATGAATTTGTAAGTTGTGAGTTATTATCTTTAATCTTCTTCCTTGAATATTAATTCTTCCTTTAAATACTATTTCTATATCAATGTTGGGGAGTGTTACTAAGATGACAATTAGTTAACATCTTGACATTAGTTATAGTAATAGTTATTTCTTCCTCTACGTTAGTATCGGGGAGTGTTACTAAGATGACAATTAGTTAACATCTTGATATTAACCATAGTAGGATTCATCTTCTTTAATATTCTTTCTTGAGTATTAATTAATTCCTATTCATATTTCATATTAATATTTTGAACATTACTTAAAGGATCAACTAGTTTTGTTTCATATATTAATTATTACTAGAATCGGTCGATTAATACGCTTGTTATTAATTCGGTCCTTTCGCGGTAGTAAACTTGGGTTATTAATGCATGCGTTTCATGGTTAATAAACCAAGGGGAATTAATTATATTGATTAAACCAATAAACCGCTTGTGTTGAGGTTATCAATCTCAATCGTTTTCATCTTGATTTTATTGCTACTATCGAGTGAATATACGGCGCGTGTTCTATATTAACTAGGTAGTAAGTTTTATTAATGAACGCGTCTCGTTATTAATAACTACCCTCGATGAATTGGATATACTCCTCGATTGAGTATTCGAGAGGAAGATAGTTAAAGATATAACCGGGATCGACGAACATTTCATTAAGTGGATAAAAGCAAAGCCAAGTCTCCTTCTCATTAATTAAACCACATAACTCGTTCATCTTCGTATTTAATTAAATTAAATCACTCAAACCTAAACCCCCCCTTTTGTTACTTTGTAATTAAAAAGAGAAATATTCCTTTCCCTGTGGATACGAACCTTACTTCATTATACTACGTATAATTGTTGTATTGTATTATTAGTTTGAGTGCACACCGCGACAAAGTGCACGTCAAATTTGGCGCCGTTGCCGGGGAAAGGCAATTATTTTTCTTTTTATTTTATTTCAAGAAAAATAAAAAAAAAATATAATTAAATAAAAATAAAACCGAATCACCAATCTATAAACCAATTGGTGATAACTTGGTATAACCGATCTCTTGAAAAATATAAAGAATTCTTATTTTCTATTTCTGAGCTTTGTTTGAGTATATGGTTAAACACCGATCTATAAACCAAATCACCTACCAAACAAATCCCGAAACGGAACAAGCCTTCGAGAGGTTTAGGAATTTATTTCCGAATACTTCTTCGGAGGAATCATCAAGTGCTAGCTCCAACTCTAGCGAATCTGAAGAGCCAATCACTATGGCTCAAGAGACAAGAACATTGAGGGAGCTCACAGCTCCGAACTTGAATCAACAACCATTGTGTATTACCTTCCCTACTCTTGATGAGGGTAATACGTTTGAGCTAAAATCTGGGCTCATTCATCTGCTACCGTCCTTCCATGGCCTAAGAGGGGAGGATCCGAACAAACACCTCTCAGAGTTTCACATCGTTTGCACAAGCATGTGTCCAAACGGTGTGACTGAAGAACAAATCAAACTAAGGGCCTTTCCATTCTCTTTGAAGGACACCGCGAAGGATTGGCTTTTCTATCTTCCTTCTGGGAGTATTAACACATGGGCGCAAATGAAGAAATGCTTCCTTGATAGGTATTATCCTGCTTCTATTTTGTCTTCTCTCAAAAAGCAAATAAGCAACATCGAGCAAAAGGATGATGAGTCCTTGTATGAATATTGGGAGCGTTTTAAGAAGCTATGTGCTAGCTGCCCCTATCACGGATACACGGAACAAGACCTCATCTTATACTTTTATGATGGTCTTGTTGATGATGATAGAAGAATGGTGAATGCCGCTTGTGGAGGTGGCATTGTTAACAAAACTCCTTCACAAGCAACAAGCTTAATCTCGGAATTAGCCGAGAACTCACGGCAATTCAGCCACAAATCCTCCACCCGAAGAGTTCTTGCTGCGGAAACAAGTACAACCGATCTAGAAAGTCAAGTTGCCGGCTTGACTTCTTTGGTAAAAGAACTCCTTCTAAAACCAAAAATTCAGGAGGTCAAAGCTTGTGGCATTTGCACATCAACCGGGCACCCCACTGATTCATGTCCATCACTCCAAGAAGAGCAAGTCAACGCCCTCGGTTTCCAAGGACATCAACAAAGAAGGTATGATCCTTTCTCAAATTCTTATAATCCGGGATTGAGGGATCATCCAAATTTGAGATATGGGAACCCTCAACAAGCCAACTCATCTTCTCAACCACCTTTCAACACCCAAGTTTGAAATAATATTGTATGTGTTCAAATAATAATGTCTCCCCATGAATAATACTCTATTGCTTCATTCTTGTAAGTGGTCACACCTCATGTGATCATTCTATGAAGTTTGATCATATGTTCAAATTATTTTGTCTGTATGTGAATAATATATATATATATATATATATATATATATATATATATATATATGTCTCCATGTGCAGAATACTGTCTGTATGTGCATAATTGTGTCGGTATATATGTATTCTTAAATAAAAGATGCAGATTGACATAAGAAGGGAGAAGTAGATGTTAATACGGTTGTTCCGGAAGTATGTGGGCGTGCAGTTTGATACCATAGAAGCGGTGTTTGAGTTTTACAAAACATATGCTAGAAGTTTATGATTTCCGATATTAAAAAGAACTACAACGAAGGACAAAAACAAGGGAAACATAGTGGCAATTGTAATAGAGTGTTCACGGGCGGGAAGTAGAGATATCAAGACAGTTAACTGTTTGAAGCCTCAAGCTTCGATGCAAACATTTTGTTCGGCTAGAATTAGAGCACATACTACTTATGTTGGATCATGATAAATTTTAAAAGTGTATTTAGAACATAACCACCCGATGAGTCCCACGAAATCTAGGATATTTCATTGTAATCGGAAGTTGAAGCCAGAAGCGATGAGACAACTTGAGATTAATGAAGTTGCGGGAATACCACTTCATCAGAGTTTTAACTCCGCTGTTGTTCAAGCAGGGGGTATGATGCCTTTGCTTTTATTGAAAACGATTGTAGGAATTACATAGAAAAAGTTCGAAAACATAGGCTAGGAAGTGGTGATGCAATGACTATCCAAGGTTTTCTTTTTTCTTCAAAAATGCAAGCACAATGCCCTAGTTTCTTCTTTAGTGTTGATTTAGATCGATGATGAGTCACGCTTGAGAAATGTATTTTGGGTCGATAATTGAAGTATATATGCATACAAAAGTTTTGGAGATGTCATTACCTTTGACACAACCTATCTCAGTAATCAATATGACATGCCTTTTGCACCATTTATGAGAGTGAATCATCATGACCAATCTATGTTATTTGGGTGTGGCCTAATCTCAAACGAAGATACACAAACTTTTGTTTGGCTCTTTAAAGCGTGGCTTGATTGCATGGAGGGTTGTGCTCCAAATGGTATTATAACCGATCGAGACCGCCCTATGCAAAATGTAATTTAAATTGTATTCCCGGATATAAGGCACCATTGGTGTTTGTGGTACATCATGAAGAAGTTACCCGAAAAAATGGGCGGTTTTGCGGATAAACATCACATAATGTTCAACATTCATGAACTAGTTCGTGATTCACAACATAGTAGAGAGTTTGTAATAGGTTGGCAAGCTATGCTCCAAAGGTAAGGATTTGTGTACATGTTTAAATAATTTAATTTTAGTGAGTAGCAGAATGTAATGTCTGTAGAGGATGTATATCGTATGTGCAATATAGAAATTTTAACCCTGCACAAACATTTTATTGTCAACATGTAGCTATTATCTGTGTTGTCAGGTTTTCACTTGAACATGACGAGGGACTACAGGTGATGTACAACTAACATCATCGTTGGGTCCCTTGTTACTTGAAACCATTGTTCTAAAAATCGGCCTAGGCGGACCGATTAATCGGCCTAGGCGGCCTAGGCAGCCCTAACCGTAGAGGCCGAATCGGCCTAGTCGGCCAAAAAATCGGCCTAGTCGGCCGCCTAGGCGCTAGGCGCCCCTCAACTGCCCGACTAGCGCCTAGCGAGTTTTAGAACAATGCTTGAAACCTATTTTTTTGGGCTGGTATGTCAACAACTCAACGAAGTGAAAGCATGAACGCCTTCTTTGATGGGTATGTTCATTCTAAAACAAGTCTCAAACAGTTTGTCAAAGAATATGGGTGTGCTTTAAGATGTAAGGTTGAAAAAGAATTTCAAGCCAAAGCAAATTCTTTCACTAAAATGATTTCACGTGTTACGAAGTTTGCAATTGAAAAACAAGCGCAATCACTTTACACCCTAGCAAAGTTCAAGGAGGTTCAAACCGAAATAATTGATCAATTGTATTGTTACGTCCTACATTGCAATAATGGTAACACAGTTCAAGTGAAAGAGAAATAGAGAATCGTGTCATCAATGGGTTTGATAAGAGTGCGAACTTCGTTGTTAAGTATATGATATTCCAACAACCAAAGGAATGTATAGTTGCCACTTGTTCGAGTTTCGAGGCATTCCATGTAGACATTTGTTCATGGTGCTACTTTGGCATGGAGTCAAAGTGTTGCCTGATTGTTACACAATGTCAAGATGGAGAAGAGACATCAAAAAAGCTCACACACGAGTGAAATTTAACTACGATGGTTGGATCACTACGGCGGAACAACAAAGATTTGATAAGTTGTGTAAGACTTTTGAGACGCTTGCAAACACACTTGCTGATGATGAAGAAAAGTGCAAGAGCGTAATGATGTGGCTTGAAAGTCAATTACAACAACATAACACACCACTTTCTCACCCCTCTATTTGTGGTGTGATGACACTATTGCCGGGAGCAGAAACGACTATGCCTGCACACCAACCACAACAAATTAATAATGCTAACTGTTCAAAGCGGAAGGGTGCTGCCAGAAAAAACCGTGTGAAGGGGCCACTTGAAAAGGGAAAAGCAAAATCAAAGGTGGGCTGCCCCACATTTTTGTTATGGCATAGACAATCTTTATAATTGTGTACAAACTTTTGTTACATTTGCACAAACAATAATTAAATTCACACAAAGAATTGATGAATTTATTCTTGCAGCCAAGTGCCAACAAGAATGAAAGCACACAAGACAGTGCTGTTGTGAAGGGGTATGCAGATGATTATGGTATTGGTGTAGTGAACAATAGTATATATAACACTACAATACAAAGATGGATCTTTCTCTGTTTTGAAAGAGTCCGACTCTAACAATTGTTCTAAGTTTCGAAGTTATTATGTTTTGTACATTCAACGCAGTTAATGCAATATATTTTTGTATACAATCTGTCACAAAATATTTCATGTATTGATTATGAAACTACTTACACAAACAATATCAACAAATTTATACTATCAACAGACAATTGATTTGGGAAATTGAATTGTTTACAAAACTGATTATACCGACATGGCCTCAAGATACAGACAATGTAGTACCATCAGATCGGATTAGAAAATTTCATAACAATTAAAAACACCTTTGTAAGTGAGAGTGTAATAAATATTCGTACTATAGTTATTAAAGTAAAATAATGTTAACTTTCTTTAAGAATATGTTTGGGAGTTTGAAAAGAATATGAATGCAAGGCCAGCTTTGAAAGATATTCTGGGGAAGGGAGAGAAAGTGAAGGAATCCTCCCTCTAGGTTAGGAGTTACAAATTCGAACCAAGAGCACTAGTGACCAAGGATGAATGATACGTAGCAACTAATACCATCTCAAAGAAATGAAAATTTTAAATAGTTGGATTTATATTTATTTTAAATTGAGTTAAAATTATCGTTTAATCAATAATCCTCCAAAATCCCTATATTTAAGAGAATTTAAAAATTGAGTATTAGAGAGTTTTGAATGATCTAAACTACTCATTCTAATTTTTTAAACTAGCTAAAAAAGAGCTTATAAATCCTCATACTCCTCCCCTTCCAACCAAAAATATAACTCCCAAAATAAGTTAATATTGATGTTGTAAGCTCAACTCTGTGGCTCGCCAAACAGGTCACTAAGTTTTGATCGTGTCCATACCAGCAGGTGGGGAGGAGAGAAGCGGGCGAGCTCAAGGCAGTCTATTTTTGTCTCCTTTATTTTATTTATTTCCTGAACTATGTTTTCGTTTTCGTTGCAGACAGTAGTGATAGGTGTTTTGTCGGTTTTATTGTAACTGTTTTTTCTAGGGGTGGAAGTGATAAGGCTAGTGTGGCTAGCAAAAGCTTCGAAGCTCTCACATGGTTAGCGATTAGTCTCGCTCGTAATTGGGTGAGCTGTTTTGTGTCTAGTCAGAGAGTGGGAGGGTCGTTTGGCTATGCGAAGTCTCAGTGGGAGGATTGGCTGTGTTTGGATGTTGTGATGTTGATTGCTTTGATATCTATAACTTAAGTTAGAGAAAACTCTCAATTAGGCCCTCGTACTTTGACTAATTCCTCAATTAAGCCCTCATACTTATTTATCACCCAATTAAACACCCGAACTCTTAAAAAGTGTTCAATTAAGCTAATTAGCAGGTAACCGACCTGTTTCTCGGTTACGTACCCGCGTGACAGTCCACATGGCGGACACATGTCATTTTCCTTTTTTCCTTTTAATTCCTTTTCTCTTTTTTCTTTTCCTCTTCGTTCTTTCCTTCCTATGCTGGAGTTCTCATAGGATTCCAGGAAGACCAAGCATTCTTCTCCGCAGCAGGGGTAGGGGAAGGGGCGTGAGAAGCCCAAGGAAAAGGAGGAGGAAGAGGAGAACTAAGATCCGGAGGATTTCGAGTTCCGTCTGGACGATCCGGTCACAATGCAGCCGGCAGACGAGCTCTTCTCTGGCGGGAAGCTAATGCCGTTGCACCTGTCCATGATCCGGCTTGTGGCGGCGCCGGTGTGAGCCACGTCCTCAGATACGCCGAAATTGCGAATAAGAAATGAGATTTCCGACACGGACCCTTACCTCTTCTCTCCAAAAGCGTCTAGGTGTTCCAGTCGCGGACTCAACCAAGCATACGAAAAGAAAGAACGAAGAGAAAAAGAAAAAAGAGAAAAAGAAATAAAAGAAAAAAGGAAAATGACATGTGTCCGCCATGTGGACTGCCATGCGGGTAGGTAACCGGGAAACAGGTTGATTACCTGCTAATGAGCATCTATAATGAGCATAGTCTAGTCTATAAAAAAAACATGCCACCTCACCAAATTAGACATCTTCCATTTATTTTCCCCTCCAATGCATAGTCTTTGATGAGTTGGCAAAAAAACGGCTACACAGTGTGAGGGTTAAATGTTTAAGTATAGAAAGTGTTGTAAACTTGCTGACTGGACAAAATTAAAAGAAAATTGTCAATTAAAAATTAGAGGAAAAAAAAATGCCGATCTGCGATCTCTTCTCCAAAATATCGAAGTAATATTTTATGCCGGTACATAACTTAATTAAAAGAGGATTTAGATATACATCGCTGCACCTATTTGTTTGTATGTGTACTACGTATTATTCTAGCCTTCTCCACAAGTTTTTCGAGATTTTTTCCAAATTAATGTTGAATAGAAAAGTATTTACTAAATTGATGTTTAGTTAAAAAATATTTCCCAATCTACCGTTGGCCTAACTCAGGTTAACAAATAAGCATCGGACGCAGATTCTCAGAACAAGCAATGGTGGGACCCAACAAACATAATAAAACCCCAAGTTTTTAAAAAGTGATCTAACTCTTTTATTAATACTCGGATTATTATAAAAAATATATTAAAGTTCGTAACTTTTAATTTGTTTGAGTGACAATTTATTATTTTAATTTTTATATAATTAATATTGGTGTCATATGAAAGATAATAAAAAGTTACGAATTTTGATGTATTTTTTATAATAATTCGAGTAATAATAAAAAAGTTAGACCACTTTTTAAAAACTTGGGGTTTTTTATTTTCTTGGAACTCACCATTGCCTTTCTATAATGTTGTCGTGCGCCAAATGCTTGTACGTGGAACATGTATGTCGGTAATCAGAAAGGGATTTTGTTAACTCGAGTTAGCCGAACAGTACATTCGGAAGTATCTTTAACTCAACATGAATTTGATAAATACTTTTTTGTTGAGCATTAATTTAGAAAAACTCTCAAGTTTTTCTTGAATATATATGTATATATACATATATTTAGTCTAAAAAATATTAAGGCTATAAGTTTACTGCATTGTAAGATTAGATGCAAATCCAAGGGCTGAGATTACTTCTTACTTCTCATTTTAAGGACACTTTTCACCGGATCTTTTCTCTATATATCAGTTATTTCCTGTTAAAAAATTGGATGTTGTAAGCTAATAACAAGATAAATACCGAGTATAAAGAATTAACACCTCAAAATAATACTACGTACATTAATACTCACAATGTTTTTTGTACCTTACTCTATATATACCGTAGGACTTCTAGGGATTTTCCTAAATGTATTTTAATAAATTTATGGGAAAGAACGTAAAGTTCATTATGAATATAGTTAAATGTGGTGAATTATAAAAAAATTATATTCAAAACATATATTTGTAATAAAATAAAGAACAAATTATATGAAAATAGTTAAAATGGTCATATATATTAAATAAATACTAAGATTTTTACGAATATGTCCAAATAATATAGATTATTATTTATTGGTTCATGTACTCCAGGAAAAAACAAGTACAATCTTACATATTTTTATTATTACACAATTATATATATATATATATATATATATATATATATATATATATATATATATATATATATAAGAAAGCAAAAAAGTTATGCGATAAAAGAATTGAAAAATAAATAAAAAAAATTACTTTTCAAAGGAGCTCTAAAATTAATTACTAATATACTTAATGCTTAAAATGGGCCACATATATTTCGATTGTTTATTTTGGTCATATATTATTAAGTTATCGTTTCTTTGTTATTCTTCTAATTTCCAATTTTGATCGTTCGTGCCTTACTTTTCACTAGTGTAAAGCCCGGGGCAATGCCCCGGTAGCACGCTAATTTGATTAGAGTTAAAATAAAAAATACGGAGTACTTATAAATATTGTGAACTATTCATATAATCCAAAGTTGAATATAATGTTTTATATTATGAACTAACCACAATCAATTACAAATTTGTATCTCTTAAATGACTATTATATTATCCATCATCATTCGTTATATATTTATTCTTTAGTCCATATCAAGGTTTTAAATAGAGTCATGATTAGAGTTGTGATTACTCGGGTTAGGGCTATTGTAGTAATTGTGATCATTGTGGTTGGGACTACTGTAGCAGTTGCGATGTGTATTGCAGTCGATATGTTGTGAATTAATTTTAGATTCAAACGAAATAAGAAGAAAAAAAGTAGTGTTGTTGTCCCGATGTGGTCCAATGCTGCCTTTTAATCCTTTTATTAGGTGCACTAATATTACTTCGTAGATGATTGTCTTAGGATTCATTGAATTGCAAAAGTTGTGTACGATGGCTTCAATGTTGAGATTTTCCGTTTACCAAATGACTTTTTCTTGGATTGAAATTCTGAAAATATCTCTCTATGACCAAAGTAAAGAACACCTGCTATTGAAAATAATTAAGGGAGAGTATAATAATAATTTAAATTTAAAAACGTTGTACATGCTTAAAGAATTAAAACTAAAAATTAAATTTGAACGTACTAAATATTTAATACCTAAAGTTAAAGAGAAAATTAAATTTATTATATGAACAATGAATGATAATAATATTTTGTAAACGCGCTCTTAAAAGTAGCTTGTAAAAAATTAGGATGTTTTTAATTGGATTTGAATTTTGTGGTCTGATCTGGTCTGATTTGAACTGGTCTGATAAATGTCTGGTCTCTGTGTATTTTACAACTGTCCAAGTATGATCTTGTCTGGTCTGGTGTGGTTTGGTCTGATCTGATCTGATATGATCTGGAGTAGGATTGAAAATAGCCCAAGTAAAAACATCTCATTGAGTGATCATTCTTGCGCTTAAAGATCAACTCTATTTTTATTTAAGATCACTTTAATATAAAATATTGCACCATGGAAGACATGCCAAAAATCTTCATTCAAGATCTAGTTTTTGTATATTGTGATTCATATATTAGTTTTTACTATTTATAGGATTGATTATATGATGAAGGATGAAAGAAATAAATGTGTTCCCATATATTAGAACTCCTGTGTATTAGAATCCTATTGGAATTTTAAGGTTGGAATCCTAATAAATTTTTAAATTCAACAGATATTGATATTATATAGGAGTACTTTGAATTTTTGTAAAGAAAATTTTGTGGTCTTATTATAATAATCTAGTCAATATTCTTTTTTGCACTCTTCTACTTTTCTTTTACGATTGTCTATACATGGATAATACTTATTATTATTATTATTATTATTATTATTATTATTATTATTATTTTTATTATTATTATTGTTATTATTATTACTATTATTACTATTATTACTGTCATTATCATCATCATCATCATCATCATCATCATCATCATCATCATCATTATTGGCAGCTTCTCTTTCAAATCCAAGATATAGGACGACAGTTGCATAGATGGCTCATAAAAAGTGAATACATGTCTGAATTGTTATTGTTATTATCATTTTTGTTGTTATCATTATTATCATTATTATTATTATTATTATTATTATTATTATTATTATTATTATTATTATTATTATTATTATTATTATTATTATTATTATTATTATTATTATTATTATTATTATTATTATTATTATTATTATTATTATTATTATTATTATTATTATTATTATTATTATTATTATTATTATTATTATTATTATTATTATTATTATTATTATTATTATTATTATTATTATTATTATTATTATTATTATTATTATTATTATTATTATTATTATTATTATTATTATTATTATTATTATTACTATTACTATTATTATTACTATTACTATTATTACTATTACTATTATTACTATTACTATTATTATTATTACTATTATTACTATTACTATTATTACTATTACTATTATTATTATTACTATTATTATTATTACTATTATTATTATTACTATTATTATTATTACTATTATTATTATTACTATTATTATTATTATTATTATTATTATTATTATTATTATTATTATTATTACTATTATTATTATTACTATTATTATTATTACTATTATTATTATTACTATTATTATTATTACTATTATTATTATTACTATTATTATTATTATTATTATTATTATTATAATACAGAGCCTATTCGTTTGTAATTAGTACAATGAAATCTCATTTGCTAACCTCTTGATAAGCATTGAAAAGTCAATTTCCTATTCTTAATGTACTTCATACTCCGTAATCCGTATTACGTAGCATTCAAAATAATGGTGAGTCGTTTTACCAAGAAAATAATTGTGAGTCTTTTTCGGAAGTATTTATTAATACTTAAGTAGTGAAATTAATTTTTGTTAGGCAATAAGAGTTTGACACATCAGTAATTTTTAACTCGGCTTTACTATATAAAACAATAGATATCATCATTATTTCCCACTTTGTTTTCACTTTATCTTTTTCTTCTTGTGTTATTTTTTAATGTTTCATACTTATCTATACGACTATACATCGATCATTAAAATCACCTCTACCATTTTTCTTAATTAAGTTGAGTGAAAAAGAAAGTATATGTGCTGAATAAAAATGTAACATTAACATAAATGTGATTTTGTTAGCTGCTACGATAAAACGAGGAAAATGCATCATAACATTTGTGGCTGTTGTTAGTATTATATATATATTATTATTTTTTTTTATTATTATTATAATGAAACCAGTAATACTAATTATTGTTTCATTTTATTTATAATAGTAATAATAATAACTAACAGTTCTAGTACATATAACATTAACACAATGTTTAATATTAACACAATGTTATGTAATCTTAGTTTGATTTAGTTTGATCTATTTAAGTCTGTTTTTTTTATATGATTAATTAGCGTTGGACTTGTATAGTGCGATGCATGCAGGGCCGGCCTTGGACAAGGGCAAGCCGGGCTTGTGCCCCGGGCGCAACATTTACAGGGGCCCATAATTATATATAAATGGATAAATATAGAGAGGACAATTCATATCAGACCGAGGTCATTTGGGGCTCTTTATGGAGGAATTCTTTTATGAAACTTTTTTAGAGTATTATTCATCAAGTGTAAATTACATTCAAAAAATTTTAGTTTAAAAGCAACTGGGAAGTCAGTTAAATAAAATATTGAAACACATTGTGCTTTGTGTATATAAATAATGCGCACTATCTTTCAATAATTTATTTAACTAACTTTCAGGTTGAATTTTAATCTGAAACTTTGTGGAGATATTATAGATTTCATGAAGAATATATTTAAAAATTTTCATGAAAAAATTCTATCGGGAAGGGCCTCAAATGGCCCCGGTCTGACATCATTTCCCATTAGGCAGGCCTAATTTCAAGGTTTCATCTTTGGACTTTAATTCGTTTTGCTCAACAATCAACACTCTCCTAATTTTCTCAAAAATATCTTCCAAATTTGAAATTTCAATTTCACAAGTAATTCTTTGGTTTTATTTTTTATTTTTTAATATAATTTTTATTCGTTTAGTTTATATATTAAGACTTTGATGAAAGACTTACATTACTTTATTTGTATGTTGAAATTTGCGTATACAAAGTTAAGCTTTTGCAATATATTTTTATAACCTTGTAAGGGCCTTTTTTTTCAATCGCCCCGGGCCCATAAAATATCTGGACCGGCCCTGGATGCATGTGGTTTAACACTAAAATTAAGTCTAAGACTCCTAGTTTAGTCTTAATTATATTTTTATTTCCACTTTTCCGTTTAGGATACCTCATTTTTCATATATATTTAAGGGAAATAAAACATATGTGGCGTTTAAATATAAATAAGCGTCACATGCCATTTTAAATAAAAATTATAATGAATAATTTAACGGGTAGACGACTCTTTAAAGTATAGGTGCCGCACGTTAAACTTTTAAAGGAGCTTATTGTTTAAGCGCCGCAAAACAGGCGCCGCAGTTAATTCATTTCTCTTCCTTTGACAACAACACTCATATAGTCATACCTACAATTTTCAACTTTCTTTGAATGAGTATCAAATTAAAGTGAAAGAACATTATATATTATGGGATAGGAGAGGTACTTTTAATTACCTTAACTTGGATTGAGGTTTAATTTAAGGTCCATCTATTTAATAGACGCCATCACTCTAGCTTTAATTAACATTCTTATACTTTAAATGACCAGTTTAGCTAGTTTAATTTGGCTATCATTCTGTTATGATATAATTAAAATCTCACATATGAAGTATAAAAAAACTAACCTAAGCTAGGTTATCTAGTAATAAAAGTAACTCAGAATTTATATAATGTGTGAGTATGTAGAAATTGTATTTACGAATTACGAGATGAATGTTAAATAACTTACGGAGTATTAGTTTCTTAATATACGAAGTATATAGTACCATATATGGTCTGACATTTTAACTATAACTTACATAATACTACGTATAACTTAAATAATATATTAGTGATGTAAATTTGGTACGTTATATATATGCACATAAAACTTTATGATTTAGATAAACATTTTTTTTTTAATTTTCATGCGTTTTTTCTTCTTCTGTTTTTCCATTTTCATACCAATATACCACATACTAACATACACCGTACGTATTTATGAAGAACCCTACAAATAGACGAAATAGTTACAGAACCGAACGTAATTAGGTAGTGTATAGAAGCAAATAGTCGATCTATAAAGTATAAACTACTACTACTAGTAAATTAATTATTCTTTTTTATTATTTTTTATTTTTTAGTTTAGTAAATTAATTACTAATTACTCCGTATGATTTATATATGAGTGATGGACTACAGCTATTTTGCTTTCGTAAAAGCTGGTTGACATTTGGACGTTTGATTCAATATGCTTTAATTTGATGCCATACATCATTGACTTCATAGTTTGCAAGATTTATGGTCCACCTGTGTAGTTTTTCCTGATTCGGATCTATTCTAAGCAAAAATAAGCTTAAAATATCTATGATCACATTAAAAAAAAATCTGAAATTAAAGTTATATCTTCACAAAAATAAACTTAAAATAATGAAATGTGTGTATACATAACGTGATGGGATCTAGTTATTGAAATCTGGTCTTTTACTTGTATTTTAAGCTTTACAGTTTTTTATTGAGAAGATCGTCCCACTCCTGAGTAACTGTCGTTCCAGGAAGATGACATCATTTGGATTGCTTTCTTTTCGATCATTGGTGAAACCTGAACAAAATCTATATATAGTTGGCTCCTTACCGATGGTTGGTCAAACCAAGGTGTTTAAGAGTTCTTTTGATAATTATTGTGATCGTAGCAGGATCAGTCTATTTGAATCGGTAAAGTGATTAGAATCGTCTATTTCTATGTCTCATCTCATTGTAGCTTTGGGCTTAATTTATGATTGTAATGTTTATCAATAATAGTTAAGTTATTTTTTTTTCAAAAAAAATGTGAGCTCATAATTAAAAGTAATTATTCAGTTAAGGTTTAAATATGTTTTTAGTCCTGAAAATATAGTTCATTTTGTAAACATCACTGCATTTTTTTTTGTCCTTGCAATTTGTTTTTAGTCTATCACCGATGATAGTAACGTTCGCTTGACATTAAAATAAACCCAATTAATAGATTTCCTCAAATTCTTTGTCATGTTATTCAAAAACTATTTCATTTTATGTTTTGAAGGATTTTAATAATATATATTTTTAAAATGTGGGTTCTTAGTTTTACATTATTTTAACTCTCATATTAGCCTCAAAAAATTATAAAAGGGCAAAATTAAGTATTTCTAGTAGATTTATGCAATTGATAATAATCTCTTCTAAATAGAGTGATTTTGGAATTACAGAAGGATTAAAAACAAATACTGCATATTACAGTGGTGGAAAAAATTGCAGGGACCTACTGCTTTGATTCATTTAAGAGTTAAGGTACCAAAATGTAACATCACCAATAATTGATGTACCATTTATGCATCTAACCCCATTTTTTAGGACACTTGAAATTGTAGTTTAAAGAAAGTAGATTTAGCTTAGTATTTTGGTATATATTAACATTTAATTATTTTCATATACATTTCAAACACCAATTGTGAAATTAATAGAATTCCAAAAGATTCATACACAATTAATATCAATTTTAATTATTAATCTTCTTATTTACTACTAGTTTATTTATCTTCTTATTCTCTACTAATTAACTTAAAGCCTAAATACGTTTTTAGTCCTTGCAAATATGACAGTGTATGATTAATAATTAAAATTGATATTAATTGTGTATGAATCTTTTGGAATTCTATTGATTTCACAATTGGTGTTTGAAATGTATATGAAAATAATTAAATGTTAATACCAAAATACTAAGCTAAATCTACTTTCTTTAAACTACAATTTCAAGTGTCCTCAAAAATGGGGTTAGATGCATAAATGGTACATCAATTATTGGTGATGTTACATTTTGGTACCTTAACTCTTAAATGAATCAAAGCAGTAGTACCTTAATTATAGAGTAAAGAGTCAGTTTGGTTCTTGAAGTTGCATAAAAGGGGGTCAAATAAGTCCTTATATAGGAGATTCTATCCGACCGCCGCCATTTGGGGCGGTTCTCGTTGGAATTTTTTGATGAATTTTTTTATCATCTTATTCATTAAGTCTAGTTCACTCATACCAAATTTTAGATAACAATTCTTTTGTGAGGACATTCAAATGAATTCTTGAAGATAATTGTGCAGTTAAAAGCGCACTTATCTTCAAGAATTCATTTGAATGCTTTCCCGATTGAATTTTCAGTTGAAATTTGATATGAGTAAACTAGACTTAATGAATAAGATGCTTAAAATATTTTATCAAAAATTCCACCGGGAACCGCCTCAAACTAGAACTTATTTGACCCCTTTTATGCAACTTCTAAGACCAAACTGACCCTTTACTTTTTAATTATATATAAATGTTTCAAATTGAGATTTTGTTCAAATTTCTGGCCAAAAAATTACATGTGGCGGTTAGAATCTAAGCGTAAAGTCCACTTCACCTTAATTTTGTCTATATAATCACTATAGGATAATTCTACACATGAAATTTTGATCATCATGAATGACTTTGTTGTTAAAATTTTGAATAAAATCTCATTTTGAAAAATTTATGTATAGTTAAGGTACCGTTTTGATTCATTTAAGAGTTAAGGTACCAAAATGCAACATTTCCAATAGTTAAGGTACAAAAATGCATTAGCACTCAAAGAGGACACAGATTTGCAACTTTGTTTAAGTACGGGATTTTATTAGTCCTAATTACGAAGTACGGAGTATATTGGTTTACTATTGCTCGGCGACTATCTTTCGTGCACCTGTTTTCTTCCCTTTGACACACTGCTAGGCTACTAGCTAGCTACTTCATCGACATGGTATACACCTATTTTAAGGTTAATTTGTAAGTCTGCTGTTCTTTTGTCTCAAATGCTATCAATTTTTTACATTCTTGTGTGACTCAACATAATTGGTCATCAATTTGATTTTTTTTAGAGTCCGTTTAGTAGCACGAAAATCGGTTAATTTGTAAGTTTGATGTTCTATTCTCTCAAATGCTGTCAATTTTTACATTCTTGTGTGACTCAACATAATTGGTTATCAATTTGATTCTTTTTAGAGCCCATTTAGTAGCACGAAAATCGGTTGTTTTGGCTGATTCTGCTGAAATTTATGAAGTTCTGGCTGAAGTGGCTGCATTGGCTGATTGTGCTGATTTAAGAAAAAAAAATTGAAATATATTTTATTAATAAAATAAAGAAAAAATATGTAAAAATAACTAAAATGGTCATCTACAGTAACTTCAGCCAATACAACCAGAAAAGTAACATCAACCTTACTTTTTCTGCTTCTTGCACAATTCAGCGCACAAAAGCAAAAATTACACGTTTGGTGAAAAAGTTGGCTGATAAGCCTTATAAGCCGAAAAGCAGTGTTACCAAACGGCCTCTTAATATTAATAATTTTGATTTATTTGTCAATTTCATCTGTTTAATCTATATGCTCTTCAGTGCTCAAGAAAAACCGACAATTTCATCTGGTATATATTCTTACTCAAAATTCATGTAAATCTGCATGCATTAATTAGATAAATAGAAGTAAAAGAAAAATACTTGTATCAACCGAGCCCAACAAAAGCGTTGTCTCCTTAAGACGTTTTTGCCCGACACACGTAGCGTCTCCCAGGATAGAACGGTTCTTCGCTCCCAACGGGATTCCGGCGAACTCAAAGATGCAACGAAGGAAGAGAGAATTTTGAGGAATTGTTTGTGAATTTTCGGATTGATCAAAAGTGAAGACAAGGCGGGTATTTATAGAGCTCTGGCAGGAGTCTCTTAACCCAAAAGACACCTTTTAAAAGAAAGTTCATGACCTTTCTTTTAAAACGACCGACTGACGGCGGCAGTGTATGCGTGTTAAGTATAATTTCACGCTTATCTTTCGGGGAATAGTTTCTCATTCATTTCAAAATGACTTTTACAAATAATATTAATGACCATAATATTAATTTGTACAACCATTTTTCCAACATATATCAATTTTTTTATTTTTCTTTTTCCTGTTCTTCAGTGCTCAAGAAAATCCGATAATTTTCCAATTAGTAAACGCTCCTTAAATTAAAGGAAAAATTGAAAATAATAATCCCAACTATTGTCGGTCCGCTGACAATAATCCCAACTATTGATTATTTTTGTATAATCCCAACTATATGTACCGTCCGCCAATAATGGTCCATGACCAAGTATTACCTTCTATAACAAGTGAATTTTAAATAGAAATTAAGCGTAAAAATTAAAAATTGGGATTATTTATAGGGATTACTTGTTATATCTCTTCTCATCCACTTTAGAAACTATATGAATTTATTTATAGGGACCATTATTGGCGGAAGGTCCCTAAAGTTGAGATTATTTTGAAATAATCGATAGTTGAGATTATTATGAGCGGACCGACAATAGTTGGGATTATTACTATCAATTTTTCCTAAATCAAATGATTTATCACGTTCTGGTTAGAGCATCTCCAATGCTATAATGTCCACGGTGCACATGTGGCATGAGTGATAGCCACATAATTATTAGCAAATAAATTATTTCTCTCCTTATTTGAATGATTTTATACAATTTTGGTAAGTTTTTCCCTGCAATGTCAACAACAATGTCAACATTAGACGGTCTCCTTGACATTGTGGACAAAAACTTACCAAAACTGTATAAAATCATTTAAATAAGGAGAGAAATAATTTATATACTAATATTTATGTGCTCATCTCTCATGCCACGTGTGCACCGTGCACATTGTACCATTGAAGATGCTCTTAGTTTTGTTTTTACTGCGTTCCACTAACGTAAGTAGCAATCTCTCCTTTCCTCAAATTATTTTAGAAATAATCTACCTCCCTTTATAATATGATCCGTATCGAATATAATAAATCTTGCCATTTCAACCAAAGTTATACTTACTGTCTTTGAAATTTTACTACAACAAGACTACTTCCTGTTTAAGAAAACAACACGTACGTTTGAAAAGTTTTGCGTTTAACTTCTTAAATGTCCTCCCAGTCCCACGGGTGTGATGGAATTATGATCCATAATAATAAGCACATATTTTAGTCAACCCTATCAACTTTTTACTTTCCAAAATCAATTTTTTCTCAAACATTAGCAACTTTTACATTTTTTGAAAACAGCAACTTTTACTATTAAACACTTTTTCCAAAATCACTTTAAAATGTGATTTTTTCAAAGGAAAAGCATTTGCAATCTCTCCCTAAATTATCTTCCAAAGCACATTTAACACGGGGATTAAAATAGTGGTATTGTGTGGTTTCTAGAGTTGTGCAGAAAAGAAAGAAATGTGCAAAAATATGTAAAAATTCTTGTGAACCACAATTTTTTTTGTCAAAAAGGGAAATTGAAGATTATTTTGGGACATACGGAAAATACGGAAAATGACATTTGAATGATAAAGGGGCACATGGAATATATTTCTACACCTAGTAAAATTAATACTCCGTATCTACCTCTATATAAAAAGAGGTGGAATGACAGATGGTTTTCCCGCCCAAGGTGTAGGGCAAAAGTGGGTCGGGTCACAGGCATCAACAGGTTAAATGTTGGGTCATGGTGACTGGGGTCATTAAATGCACTGTCTATATTACTTTCAAAATCTCAAAATCATACAGAGCATTTGCATTGGGCAGTGCAGTATACCGATTATATTAATTATATAGCCAAAGAATCTTTTGACAAATCTTAAAAGCAACAATACATTAAATGCAGCCTGCTGGAAGAGAATCTTTAGTCAACGACTCCACAAGAAATTAATTTACCTTTGACTGCTTTTCCAAATAGAGATCACAAATTCAAATTACTGAGTTGAGTTGTTGGTTTTTTTCCGCAAAAGGGAATCCCATTAATTAAGATCCTGCTCGGCACATTGTATAGAAATATCCAAAGGATATTTGAACAGTCTAAATTACTTTGGCAACCAACTTCTGTGAAAGTCCAACTTCACCCCTCTTCTACTATAAATAGGACATTTACACAGTTACACAGCATTCCACAACACACTTCACTCCACTCACGCACAACACCAAACCAATTTGCTGCCAAGTTCACAAATCAACAATGGCTGAGAGCTACATCGATCACACCAAGACCACACATGGGCAGTGCGAGTGAGAGTGATTAGGGCCTACAAAGTTGCTGGCCATGCCAAAGGTGGAAGCATTCTGGAGATGGTTGGTATATTTACTTGGGGTTATATTATCTTTCTTAAATATTATTCTAAAAACTGTTTAGATGTACAAAATCATAATCTTAATAAATTTTAAAGGGTAACCGCATCCATGTAGTGGTTAAAAGACCACAGCTTGCTATGTTCAGATCAATAATAAAGGGAGACAAAGTGTAAGCAACAATAAAGGATTGATTAAGGTCCAAGAAGGAACAAGAAGAAAGCTCTTAAAGGGAGACCACATTAGTTTTGTTTTGGCAATGTAAAAGAAAAAAGAAGTTGAAACTTCAGATCTTGATGATCTAGAGGAAAAACAAATGGTAACCTATTTCTTAGAGCATCTCCAATGCTGGGGTGCATTGGAGCTTAATTATGTGGCTAACAAATGGAGAAGGTCTAGAGCCAATTTGAGCAAGAAGGGCATGGTCCATTTCAAACAAGCTGCAGTGCGGAAGGGAGAAAACAAATAAATAATGAAGAGATGAGGAAAGAGAAAAGGCAATGCTTTGTAGTTGGTTGTCAGAAGGTGGCACCAAGGGTCTCAATGTAGACCTTTTGCTGGACGTGTGCTTTGCCAAGTCAGCTCTTGGGAGTCCATTTATTTTTGGATTGGAGAGTGCATATGAGTATAGAGAGTGCATTTGATGAGTTGGCATCCCAATCCACCCCAGCATTGGAGTTGCTCTTAAAGATCGAGGTTAAACCAAACTGTATTAAACGTGATAAGTTATTTTTTCAGTGTACGTGGTTTTGTGAACGATGCTGAGCTGACTGCAACTAACTAGGAATTCGGAGGGACATAAAAGGACAAGGTTGATTACAGATTTGTTTCGTTATTTATGTTATGTTAACTAAACGAATTTAACTTAACACTACATGTTAACGTTGTTTCAGGCCACTGTCAATGAAGAAGTAGAGGAAGAGACCCCACAGAAATCACCCCAAAAAACAGTTATAAACTTGGACGACACAATGAAAAGAAAGCTGGCCGATGAGTTTTCAGCAACTAAGCATGGCCACAATACCACTATCTTATGCAACTTTCTATACATAGAATATAAAACAATGCTATTTAAAGTGACTGAATTTATCAAAATCCGAATTAGTCAAAAAGGTATTAAGGTGATCTTTTCTTTTGAAACAAAAATCATTCGAGGAAAGATCAAACAACAAAGCTCATGTTCAAGTCATCAAGGATGACAACAGATGTTGAACTCTTCCAATAAAATTAATATTGAAATTCATAAGCTATAAATTATGTAACAGATAAAAAATTTGGATAAATGAAACAGAATTCTCGATGTGTGCTCGAAATGTTCTTTGTTTCAGCATGAAAGAGCAAAAATAATACTAATGGAGTATACTAAATAAATACACTATTTCAGTATATAGAAAAAATGACAGATTAATTTATAAAAATGAGGATCTGTTTATAAAAAAGCTGATCAGTTTATTAAAAAAACAAATCAGCTGATGACTGAATTGGTGTATAGTATGACATCTATACCAAAAATAGCCAGAACATTAATGCTGAGTATAGCAACTTGGAAGAAAAAACAGTAAAGAACGTCGGCTGCAGGGGCGGACCGTAGTACAGACCCGGGGGGGCAACCGCCCCCAACAAAAAAAATTCTAGGGTATATATATACGAAAAATAATTTTCACCCCCTCAAAAAAAAATTTTCGCCCCCCAAAAAATATTTTGAACCCCCCCAAGACGGATTTCCTGGGTCCGCCCCTGGTCGGCTGACTACATGAAGTGAAAGTTTTTTAAATAAATTATCAAAATAAAACATGAAAAACAGTGTACAAACACCAAATAATTAAATCTTTTAAAGATTTTATATAGGAAACCAAAATACAAAAAATCTAATATCAAATGAACAAGTATGTTTAAATCGAAGAAATTCAGAAATATATACCGACAAATTAATCGGAATCGATAACAACCGTTCGATTGTAACAAATGGAAACATAGATCATCCATCGGATGGAAGGGTGATTGTCGTTGGCAGATGAAGATGTTCGGAAGAGAGGCTGCAGAGAGAAGTGAGAAGAGTTGAAGTGTAGAGAGAGCATCGGTTTATCCGATGGGTTATCATCGGTGGAATGACTGGGAAAGGGGGATATGGTTTTATATACCTAGAGTTAGGTACAGTATATTTAATACTCCGTATGTACTAAATTTAAGTGGTATATTTTGGGCTGGGTCGAAATTGGGCTGGGTAGGTTCGGTAATTGGGGTGGATTTGGTTCAATAGTGTAAGAAGCTCTAATGTATTAAATTGGGTACTTGGGTTTAAATGGGCTGAAAATATGACATTCAGCTAGATTTTATCCATATTCCAATTACATAAAACTCTTAAGTTCATTATATTATTAATTGTTAAAAGATATAATTTCTATTATTTATAATGATAACAATAAAATGAATAACTTAAATACTTTTTTATCTTAAAATTATTATTTTTACTACACACTTTTGTAATGTGATTAAAATTGTATTTGGCATGGTCAATTGTATGTGGCAGTATCTAGAGTGACAAACCGTAAAGGGTTTGAAGATATTGATTTGCGATGAAGATGGCGAAAAGACAGACCGTACTACAAATGTTGTTTACAAAGAAGTCTTTCAAAATGTTTACAAACTAGTGTTTCTTAATCTTATTATATGCTTCGTTTTTTCCTCCTTATCCTAATATATAAATCGTACCAATTATGAGTGATGAATATTACCTTTATAACTATTTTTTATTATTCATATATATATATTACATGTGTATAAATAATATCATCTACACATTGACTAATAAAGTTAATAAATAATATGATATTACTCTACGATAATATGGCCCGTGCATCGCACGGGTGAAAATCTAGTATATTATTAATTGTCCTCTAGTTCCCTTGTATATATAATCAAGATTAATCCATTGGTGGCAGCAAACTGGCGGTAGTCTAGCGGATCCCAGTAGCACCTTGGGCAGTTCGTATACCATACAACCGTCCCACCATGAGCACCGTACTTCCACTCCCAAAACGATGTAGTTTTGGACAATTTAAAAAAAAATCGCGTGAACAGTACACGCGTGTACAATGACTTTTTTTTGATCCCAGTAACATAGATGGTGTAACTCGCGTGTAAAGATATGTAACTCACATTATTGATCAATGTAACTCAAGCCCATCCAAAATGTAACTTGTCAAATATTGATTTCAATGTAAATAATGAAAAAAAAAGTGTAATTACACAACTGTTTTAGGTAAAACGTGAATATGTTTTGTTTTTAATATCATAGCTATAAAAAATACTCCGTAATTTTTTAGAAAAGATCATTTTTTGTTTCAATAGCAGGGGTTGATTTTTTAATGTAACTCGTGTTATTAAAAATGTAACTCACGTTGATGTCAAATGTAACTTGGGTGTATACAGAATGTAACTTGTTGGAAAGTTGAACAATGATTTTTTTTTTGTGTTTGAGATATTATAAACATTGATTTCAATGTAAACAATGAAAATTGATCCTAATAGCTTAATTACTTTTTATAAATAGTGAATATGTTTTATTTTTAATATTAGGGCAATAAAAATGATATAGCTGGAGTTTATTTAGTGGTGTAACTCGCATACATTAAAATGTAACTCACGTATATTTAAATGTAACTCGCGTACATTAATATGTAACTTGCATAGAAGAAGATGTGATTTCATTGTCTAGGAGTTGAATGATGGAATATACTTATTTTATTTAGATTTATAAACTTTTTGTTATGCATTGATAGAGAATAAAAAAATAGATTCAATTAGTATGTGGATTAATAAAATATGCTTTTTATGTGGATTAATAAAATATAAAATGTATTACAATACACTTATTTTATGTGGATTAATAAAATTTTGTAATAATTTGGTAAAGAAAAAAATGTAAATTCATTTATATTTTAATTAGTTAAAGATAAAGATCGATGAGTAAAATCACAAATAAATTTTTAGTATTTGATGTTAAAGAGAAAAGAATCAAAGAAAATAGAAAAGAACAATAAAGAGAAAGGAAGTTGTTAAGATTCGAGGTTTCATCCTAAAAGGTCAACCTGATAGGATGAGTAGCCTGGATCTTAATATAGTGTTTAATCATTCCAAAGATGTCCGGTGTGGGACATTTAACACCCCTCCTCACGACCAGACACTTCGTCTGGATCGTGTCATCATTCGTATTTTTTTCATCGGTCCGTTTTTTTCATCCGGCCGTAGTTGTCATTTTTTTATAATCGTGTCATCACGATTCATAAGGGGTTCCCACACCATGGATCGATTTGGCTCTGATACCATGTTAAGATCCGGGGTTCCATGCAAAAAGGTCAACCTGATAGGAGGAGTAGCCTAGATCTTAATATAGTGTTTAATCATTCCAAAGATGTCCGGTGTGGGACATTTAACAAACTTACCTGGGAGAAAGAAGACTTCGGTAATTTGGGCTTTGAACTTTTAGAAGCATGAGAAAAGCAAAAAATGGTACCGTATTAGCAACCGGCATACCATGCGCATGGTACGCGGGTTGCACCATATAATTTGCGCACCTTGGGGAAACGATTCAGGCTGAGGTGGAGCTCCGAAGACCAGCGGCAGATGTGGTGGTATCAGCCTGACACTAGGCTTGTAGGGGCATTTTTGTCCACATAATTACTTCTTATACATTTAAAAGTTTGTTAAATTTTATTTGATATGTAGTATTAACTATTAAGTTTGCTACACATTTTCTTTTTGCTAAGTTTTCCTGTAAAAATACCAATTACACTTACTTTTTTCTATTTTTTATCTTCTATTTCCAACTTTTTCACATCATCTCATGCTTTTTTTCTAAACTATTCATTACTCGTACTATTTCTCCTTTAAATATTGTGTCAAGAGCTAATGTAGTGATCTTTTAAATACGGGGGAGTATATATTATTTTCCATTGCATCCATGTTTTACTCCTATTTGGAGAATTAACTCACAATCTATTTATAATTAGGAATATATGTACACATTAATAAAAAGGTGGTACATGTTGGCTATTTGGCTCTGTTCATTCATCCAAAAAAATATTGACTATATTCATTATTACTCCGTATGAAGTACATAGTAATTAAATAATGTAGTAGTATTCATTTACAACATTCAAAAAACACATAACTAAACGTTTTGAGATTAAAAATTTAGAATGTCGTTGTTGCATGTCACAAAAATCATTTATAAGAGAGTCCCGAGTCCACACTAATTTCTTTTGCAATTTGCTTCTCAGTGTACACCAACAAACAATCGGCAAGAGATTCATCATCCATCTTGTTTCGAAAGGTAGTACAATATTCATCTAGTCCACACTTATTTCCTTTGTTTTTGCTCATAAAATAGTACAATATTATAATTTCTAAATTATAACATATTAAATCTTGTTATAAACAAGATTTAATATAAAAGTATTCACTAAATTTCGAAATTTAGTACACCCTCCGTATTTTTTTGTTCCATACATTAGGATATGGCACAACATTTAAGGGTGAATAGTAGGGGTAATGAATAGTATTGAAAAAGTAGTAGAGAAGATGAAAAAGTAGGAAAATGAAGATAAAAAGTAGAAAAAGTAAGAGTAATTGAGTATTTTTAAAGGAAAAACTTATCAAAAAAGGAAAGTGTATAGAACTGTTAAATCCACCCTCAAAAGAATAGTGTATGGAACTTTAAAATAAGGAGGGAGTATAAAATGTCTGATTTTCTGGCATGTACGTACAAGTGAGAGAGAAAAGATTTAAAGAGTCCATATATAATTATCTGCCTGAAATATACTTTTCTGGCATGTACTAATTTGGAAATTTAGTGTAAAATTTAGTATAATTTGTGATGTATTCACTTTTAAAACAAGATTTAATATAAAAGTATTCACTAAATTTCGAATCAATAACTCAAGTGATAACAAAAATTTCAGTTCTATATTACTTTTTAAAAAAGAGAATCACATGTTAAGAAAGAAATAAGCTTAAATAACTTATCTAATCAATTTAGCGACTCAGCGTAACCGACACTACTACATAATACGAAGTAGTAGATTATAGATGGAGTGTAATTAATAATAATAAAACTCCACTTTGTATAAAGTTGTTCGAAACTGGTGCGTGGTAATAATACACCTTTTGTGAGGCTTCAAATTAAAGGGCTCCGCTTTGCGTACTATGGCTAAAGTAGATTTATATTTTTGTATAAAGCAATTATTATGAAATGAAAAATAGTCAATTGGTACTGTAAATCCATGCCTCCAGCCCTACACGACCAAAAGTCCGACAGCGATTTTTAACAATTTTTATTACACGCTCACATAATTTCGAAGAGCTCGGGTGACCTTTGTGAAACATTGGGAAGTACATTGGGAAGTACAGTAGTAAACTCATTTTCATTTTTTACACGTTTTTATACACATTAGTACACTTCATTGTTTGTGAGAGTTTCTTTTTGTCTGTGAATGCTAGTTCACAGACAAAACCTGGCTTGCTTTGTCTGTAGAATTTTTCACAGACAAAACAGGCTGATTTTGTCTGTGAACTGGCATTCACAATTTCACAGACAAAAAAAACTCTCACAGACAATGAGACATTGAGATGTAGTGATGTGTATAAGAAGGTGTACTACAAGAATTTCCCTACAAACAAATGCATTTGAGGCGTTTCTTGTACAAGTGCCTCTGATAGCTTATGACTCCACAATTTTATTTTTTTCAACATGTGTGCGGCGTTTCATAAAGTTAAGCGCCTAAGCGTCCTCTGCAGGGACGGCGTAGTAGAGACCCAGGGACTACCTTCCCCAACAAAAACTTTTTAGTTGCTTGGGCAGGTGTTGACCGATCGTCAGGTTCGTTTTGTGGAGCTCAAGGAAAAGATGACTACCCTTTGGAGGCCTGAGAACGGTATGACGGTTAAGGAAATTGGAGAAAAGAGGTATCTATTTTCCTTTAATCATCGTTTTGATATGAAAAGAGTTTTGGATGGGGGCCCTTGGCAGTTTGAACGTAGTTTGATTTTGCTTAAAGAGATTATGCCTGATGATATACCTCATAAAATTACTCTGAATAAGGCAGAATTTTGGCTCCAGCTATTCATAATGTCCCATACAGCCTGGTTAATCTAGGCACTGCAAGAAGGGTTGGGAGTTTTCTAGGGGAATTTGTTAAATATGATGATCATCAGAGAAAAGAAAAATTAGACCCTTATATGCGGGTTAGGGTTATAATAGTGGAGATGGATAGATCATTGAAGAACGGGACAAATCTGAAAAAAGAGGGCAAAAGTTTCTGGGTAGACTTTAAATATGAACAACTACCCACCTTTTGTCTAATTTATGGTATGGTTGGCCACTCACATAATTTTTGTCCCCTGAATTATGAAGAAGGTTTGGTTTTGGAAAAAAGATATGGATCTCATCTTAGAGCAGGTAGCGGGGTGAAGACCAGCTCTACAGGAGGGTAGATTCATTCCCTGGAGGGTTCATCGAGCTCTGGCAAATCGGGTGCCATTCCGGAAAAGGAGGTAGGGATGGATTCAGCTCAAAGCTTCACACAAAGAGGTGGGACACCTAAGGAAGAAGCCTCTAAAAGAAGGAAGATCTGGGAGGTCCGGTCAGAGGAAGATCAAGAGGAGGATACCATGGCTACTGAAGGGGCAAAAAACGGGGAGGAGGCGGGCTTAGTTCCTTAAGCCCGCCGAATGCACTGGTTGAAGGTGTGAGGCCGACTGGGAGCGGCCTGGTTCTCGCTTTCTGGCATCTTGAAGGACGTTTTTTATTCTGTTTTATTTTCTGTTTTGTTAACCTTAGAGGTTGTTGTTGGTTTTGTTTCTGTTTTAATGTTCTGAATTGTAAGACATTAGTTTTGGGTGTGGGGGATGAGAGGAATTTGGTAACTGAGTTAGGCTTAATGTTTCCCGGTTATGGATCAGCAAATTATATTGCTGCGGCGATTAGTTCCTGTTGAAAAATTTGGAAATATTTCAAATGAATAAAATTACCTTGAAATTATTATTTTTCTACTCCAACCATACATTTTCCAACTCCCATTGTCTCATACGTTTCTTTTAATTAAATGAGTAGTTTTATCACTTATAATTGCTATTAAAGATAAAACGTTTTCTTTTATTAATGACTATTAAGTTCTTTCATTCGCCATTAATATTTTGAACATCAAACAAACGTTTTGTACAAGTTTTGAGCTGCTCATTATCATTACTCTATTTCTTTATATATACGTATTGTAATAAGAGATGATGATGGCATATGGCTGTGGACATTAAAAAAATGTTGGGCCAATTATAATTATTTTTGAGCTCATTTTAAATGTCACCGGGCTATTCTTGACGATATTGAAGTGTTAGTGGGCCACCGTCAGATTCTATTGAGCTCCTCGTGATGGTTGTTGGGCCTTATCAACAATATTAGTATGAGTCCATTCTAATAATTTTTAATGATTAAATTAATCTGGATCATTTAAAATATCCAATTAATTTAATTATAAATTAAATCTTTAAAAGAATGGATCAGCCCCACTAATTTTGAGCCCATTATTAAATATTGGATCAATATGTAAGAGCCATGATCCAATTAATAAAGAGAGCAATGAACCCGGTCAAGAAATCTATCCAAATGAATGAGAAATGGCTAAGAATCTGTAACGAACTCGTTACTTGGAGTGAAAGAAATGATCGAGAGGAAAAGACAACAGATTATAAGAGAGAGAGAAGAAGAAGGATAGAATTTAGAATATTCATTTCATGCCCTCCTCCCTTTACATTCGTTAATATATATATATACTTTATGTATAATGCAGATAATTGAGGTATGGGCCTATGAAGGCATAGTTCAATAATACGTAGTATAATTAAAATAACAAGCCAGAACTCCACTTCATTCGTATGGCCCAAATAAAAGACCTACTTGTCTTTTAATTAAATTTCACTACTTCTCCTTTCCCGCTCTTGAGCTCCTTTTCACGACATTACCCCCTGCTTCCAGGATCCTTGTCCCCAAGGATCAGCTTTAGCCCAGATTTGTTGGAGTTTAGCTTTGGTTGTCCATCCCACAATTGGTTCCTCGGCTTCGCCCTGAGCAATATGCAGCGTCACAGGTTTTGTTGCTTCACCGTGGAGCTGTATTTTCTTGATCCATGAAGGCTGTATGCAAAAGTTCCCATCTTTGTCCACAGTAAGAAGAGCAGAAGTCAACGGCGCCCCAGAAGCCAGATATCTTTTTAGAAGATAAACGTGGAAGACGGGGTGTATCTTTGCCTCCTCTGGTAAGTCCAATTTGTATGCTACCTTCCCGATTTTCTCAAGAATAGTGTAAGGACCATAGTAACGTGCAGATAGTTTGTGATTCCTTCGCATCTGGACAGTTTGCTGGCGGTAGGGTTGAAGCTTGAGATACACCTTGTCTCCCACTTCAAAATCCTTGTCCATTCTTTTAGAATCGGCATACTGTTTCATCCTGTTCTGAGCCTCCCTGAGATTTTCCTTCAATTCTTGCCTCATTTTCTATCTTTTGGTGATTAATTCCTCTGCCTCTGTATGAGTGAGTTTTGAAGGTGGTGGCTGAGATAACATTGGTGGTGAATACCCATAAAGAGCTTCAAACGGGGTAGTTTTAAGACTTGCGTGATAGTTCGTGTTATACCAGAATTCTGCCATAGTAACCCATTGGAACCAACTTTTGGGATTTTGGTGCGCCATTGCTCGCAAGTATGCTTCTAAGCACTGATTAAGCCTCTCGGTTTGCCCATCAGATTGGGGATGATAGGAAGAGGTAAAGCTCAACTTGGTGCCCAACAATTTAAACAATTCCTTCCAAAATTTGCTAGTAAAAACTGCATCTCTGTCTGTTAATATGTCCATGGGCTGACCGTGCAGTTTGTACACATTATCCAGGAATACCTTAGCTACCTCCACAGCGGTATAGGGGTGAGAAAGAGGTATGAAGTGACCAAACTTGGTCAGCCTGTCCACTACTACTAGAATTACATCCTTGCCATGCGATTTTGGCAACCCCTCAATGAAGTCCATACTGATATGACTCCATGCTTGTTCAGGGATTGGTAAGGCCTGAAGGAGTCCTGGATATGGCCCCCTATCATTTTTCGTTTGAGCACATGTCTCACATCCTTTAACCCAGCCGGTAATATCACCTTTCATCTTGGGCCAATAAAAAACCCTTTTTAATCTCATATATGTTCCCAATATACCTGAATGTCCCCCCACTGGTGAGGAATGTAACTCCTTAAATATGATGTACCTTAGATCAGTAGATCCTCCAACCACTATTCTCCCTTGATACCTAATAATTCCTTCATGTATTTTAATGTAGGGATGGGAATCTATCTGCTCAGCCTTGTCATTCTTTATTTTGGTGATGTAAGGGTCTTGTTCATAGCTCTCTATTATTTGTTGCATCCATAGGGGTTTTACCGTAGTTAGGGACATACAACCTTCTTTTTCTACTCCTCTCCTTGATAGGGCATCCGCCACCTTGTTTTCAACCCCCTTTTTGTATTGTATCTCATAGTCTAATCCCAGTAACTTTGTTATCCATTTTTGTTGTAAAGGCGTGGTGATCTTCTGGTCCAAGAGGTGTTTGAGTGCCTGCTGATCAGTTTTGATGACAAACTTATTGCCATGAAGGTAATGCTTCCACTTTTGCACAGCCATGAGGACGGCCATGAACTCCTTTTCATAAATTGAAAGCCCCAAATGTCTTTCCCCAGTTTCTTGCTAAGATATGCGATGGGCCGACCCTCCTGCATCAATACTGCCCCCACCCCCGTTCCACTTGCATCTATTTCTAAGAGGAATGGCTTGGTAAAGTCTGGTAGGGTTAAAACTGGAGCTTGTGTCATGGCAACCTTCAACTCCTGGAAGGCTAGAGCAGCATCCTGGTTCCAATTAAAATTTCCTTTCTTTAAAAGAGCAGTTAATGGCCTACTGATAATCCCATAACCCTTAACGAATCTCCTGTAGTATCCAGTGAGTCCCAAGAAACTCCTTAATTCTTTAAGGTTGGTGGGTGTCGGCCAGTCCACCATACTCTGTACCTTATCCGGGTCTGTAGAAACCCCTTGGTGAGATATGATGTGTCCTAAATAAGAGACAGACTCTACTCCAAACATACACTTGTTCCTCTTCGCATACAATTTATGGGTTCTCAGCAGGCTTAGTACTTCTTTGAGATGGTGCACATGCTCCCCCCACGTTTTAGTGTAGACTAAGATGTCATCAAAGAACACCAGAACTGTCTTTCGAAGTAGATCTCCGAATACCTGATTCATTAGGGATTGGAATGTAGCCGGGGCATTGCACAACCCAAAGGGCATGACAAGAAACTCATAATGCCCATTATGAGTTCTAAATGCAGTTAAATGTCTGTGTTCTGGCGCCATTAAAATCTGAAAATACCCTGAACGTAGGTCGATTTTAGAAAAATACCTTGCCCCTCCCAGTTCGTCTAGGAGCTCATCGATAATAGGAATGGGATAATTATGCTTAATCGTGTGACTGTTGAGATATCTGTAGTCCACACACATCCTCCAACTTCCATCTTTCTTTTTAACTAACAAAACTGGGGATGAGAATGGGCTTTTGCTAGGCTGTATTTCCCCCGTTTTCAATAATTCTGCTACAATTCTTTCTACCTCATCTTTCTGGCTGTGTGATGTCCGGTATGGGTATTGCTGTCTAGGAAGACTGCCTGGTTTTAAGAGAATCTGATGCTCAACTCCTCTGGAAGGGGGAAGAGACTTAGGCTCTTCAAAAATATCTTCAAAGCTCTTCAATAATTCCTCCAAATCTGGGGATGAGTGGGACCTGGTATCAATGATTTTGACCAAATAAACCTCCTCTACCCTGTCAGTATGCATCATTTGGTACAGGGTATGCATAGTGATACGTGGGTATTTCTCTTCACAGTGGACCTCAATCTTCTGTTTACCCTGAGTGATAGTAACTGACATCTTGTTATAATCAAACTGCATTGGGGTATGAGCCTTAAGCCAATCACCTCCCAGTATGAGATCAAATTGCTCATGGGGCAGTACCCTGAATGAGTATTCAAACTCATGTGCTTGTAGTTTCCACTTAAGGTTGTTAACAACAGTTGAGATGATCAAATTATGTCCACCTGCAGCAGTAACCTTCACCGGGTTGGTTTCAGCTTCAGTACACCCTAGTTTCTGAGCTGCCTTATTACTAATGAAGCTGAGTGATGCGCCTGAATCAATCAGAACACGTATTTTATGTTTTCTTACTTCTCCCCACACTGTCATAGTTGTGGGTCCAACACCCTTGGTGGTCATACCCAGAGTCAATATTACTTCTTCCATGTCCTCCTTATTTCCTTCCCCTGGTCCTGAAACTTCCAACTGAGATTCCAGCTCCTCCTGATCAGCCAAAAGAACATATATGTGTTTCTGCCTGCACCTATGACCTGGTGTAAACTTATCCTCGCAGTTAAAACATTGTCCCTTCTCCCTCTTTGCTGCCATTTCTGCTTGTGTCAAAAGCTTAAAAGGAGGTGATGGGGTCTGTTGGGTTCCCTTATGTGGAGTACCCCCTGTAACCAGATTCTCCAGCCTCCTAGTAGGTGTTGGGGCTGCAACCAATCTTCATTCTTTTCATCAGGGAATCCAAGGTCACCAACTGATTTCTAACCAATTCAATGGTAGCGTCTACTGTAGTGGGATTGAATAGTTTGACAAAAGCCTTCAACTCCTCCGTAAGCCCACTGATAAAACTGGATACATAATACGGTTCTGTAAAGCTTCCATTATTGAACAATTTCATGCAAGTTTTCAATTCTTCAAACTTTTCCACATATTCTTCGTAGTCATTCCCCATTTTTAGTTTATTGAATTCTTCTATGACTGATGAAGCTTTTAGACCTTCAAATCTAGCTGAAACAATTCCCATAAATTGGTCCCACGACAATGCAGTAAGATCCTGATCTAAATGTTGGAACCAAGCCAATGCTCTACCCTCAAAATGCATGGTGGCCAGAATTATCCTTTGATCCATAGGTATGTGATGCATTAGCTTAAAATATCCATGACATTTAACTGCCCAGGCACGTGGATTCAATCCATCAAACTTGGGAAAATCTAGCTTAGGGAATGGAGTATTGATAGTGTAATTACCAGATTGATCGATATGTTTATACTTCTCAATGGTTTTACCACCTTGCAGGATATGTGCTCTCAGATGATAGGGTGGCTCTCCCAGGATTGAGGATTCACCCACGCGTATCTCTGGTTCAGTGCGCGCGTCTCCAAACATTTGTTTCTCCGGGGACTCAACTTGTTTTTCAATTGCATCTAACCTTGTTTGTAGATTCTTCAATTGTGTTAGGATTTCGGATTGGATCTCCTGATTCCTTGCTTGAATTTCTTCATGTTTTTGATCTGCAGCCTCACGTCTCAGGGTCTCCGCCAGCAAGGTCTGCTCCATCCTCTTTTGGCCTTCTAAGCATTCCTTGAGTCTCGTGCCTTCTGCCATCTTCCCGGATCAGGAACATCTCTGATACCAAATGTAACGAACTCGTTACTTGGAGTGAAAGAAATGATCGAGAGGAAAAGACAACAGATTATAAGAGAGAGAGAAGAAGAAGGATAGAATTTAGAATATTCATTTCATGCCCTCCTCCCTTTACATTTGTTAATATATATACATTATGTATAATGCAGATAATTGAGGTATGGGCCTATGAAGGCATAGTTCAATAATACGTAGTGTTGGTCCCAAAATAAGGATGTATTGAACAGCAAAATACGATCTATGACAATATAGGTAAGGTCTAGATAATGATATGATCAATCTGAGAGCAATAGAGCCTTACGCTATACTATCGAGAAGTATGAAAATAGTACTGTATTGCTGATTATTCTCGGTCCTGTACCACAAGTACGCGTATTTATAGGCGCAGGTACAGGTACCGAGAATGGTAACCTAGAACTCTGGGCCTAGGCCTTTTTGGGCCTTAAACCCTTAGTTGGATTTATTACATCATAAATACATTAAAACGTTAATCTATTCTAGATAAATAAACAAGACATCAGACAAGCTTGATCACAATTAATATTTTTCCTCAACAATCTCCCCCTTTGTGATCAAGTGCCGTCTTGCTTCTTCTTCTCTTCACTTTTGAGATTTATAATAATTCTTTCTGAGATTAAGTGCGTGCTCATAGTTTCTGAGTGAATTTCTTCTATCAAGTTGCTTTTCGATGGCCTGTAGGATGTTGTCAATTCTGTGCAGTTCCTTCTGGTCTCCTTCAGTGGCTTCAGTCGATTTCTGTCCAAGTTCTTGTTTCTTTGATCGGAGCTGCTCCTGGATGATCTTCAACGTTCCGTCACAATACTTGTTAATTTCATCCACGAACATTAGACGCTTTTCGTTGTTATGATTCAGATAGATGACTGATACTGGATTGTCAAAGATATGATATGCTTCAAAGGATTCAAGGCCAGGTCTACTCAAGTCCGGTCTAGTAAGATTCACCTTTGAATAGTTGTGCTCTATGGTCATCTGGAGGTCATGAGAGGCGTAGAACCGAACTTGTCTTGTCATGAATCTTTTTATCGCCTCGAAGCCTTCTTTAGCGAGTCTGTCTTTGTGAACTGGAAGCTCCCTGCACCTCATGAACATTTGATAAATATCATCCATGTGCAGTAGAAAGAAGTCATTCTCTTGACAGGTGAACTCCGAGCCATCAGTACGTTGTAGACGAAAAATCATGAACTTAATTGTCTCTAGGTAATCTTCTGTGATTTCCAAGATTTTCAATATGGGACATCCACTTGTTGCAAGATTGTGATTTAGAACTTGTCGACGTTGCCCTGTGGATCTATGTCCTAGCATATACAGATTTCCTCCTCTGTATTTTCCTTTCAAGTGATTGATTCCTCGCATTTTTAATTCATTGAACTGCTTGACCTTTTCTGGTTGTCTCCAAATCTTCTCTCGAATTTCTTCAAGAAAGGGGGCTTTGATCCTTATGATTTCCCATTTTTCTTTAGCTGGTTCTGGTTCCTTGGGGTTTTCTTTTTGATTCTCCCCTTCCTTGAGTTCGTCTTTATCGAGTCCAATCATCATTGCATGGTATTTATTGAGAAACTCTCTGAGATGCCAGCTTCGACACATTTCGTATTGATCGGCTTCCACTCTAAGGTCATCCCACTCTGTCCATTTGCGGGGCCATTGATCATGAACTAGAAGATCTTCAAGCTCATCTTGTATTGGATTGTCAGAGGGTTCAGGGGGAGCTTGCTGCTGTGTCGAAGGTGACTCGTCGTGTGAAACACCGGGATCCTCAGGATTGCCCGTTGACATCGGTTTCGAACTAGGTTCTAACTGATGGCCTGAGTAGGAAGATGTACTCGTGGTAGCATCATCAGGACTTCCATTCCGTCCTTGGTTAACATCTATAGGGGATGCACCTCGGGATGTTATGTCTAGCTCGACCATGCTAGAGAGAGTGGCTAGGGATTTATGGCTAGCTGAAGTAGTGGGTTGCTCATTGGTAGAGGTGGATGGTTGGTTTGGCTTTGAGGGTTGGCTAGTAGAAGCAACATGCTCAAGTATCCGTTGGCGCTTGTTCTCCCCCTCATGAGAATCCGAATCATCGGGATCCTCATGTGAACGTTTAGCGCCGCGGAGACTGTCACGGCATGTGTTCTGTGTATCTAGAGCATGGAGAAGGGCTTTTTGAAGAGGGGTGAGGTTGCCTTCTTCCACGTCTAGTATACGGTCGTAGATCTCAGCTACAAGATCCTCGAAGGGTACAGTTGTTAGGTTGGGTTTGGTCGTTGTAGGGGAGAATACTAGTTCTGTATCCTGGGTTCCCCTTGATGTGGATGGTTGTTGGTTTTCTATGGCTAAAGGTTTGGAAATAGGTATGGAAATGGTTGGGGGCTGTGTTGTTTGGGGCTTGGATGGTATATTCTGAAAAACTGGGGCACTTCCAGAGTCTTGTGCATTAGCGGTTATTGCTTCATGCACCCATGGTTTAATGGTAGACTCTAGAAAGCTATTCAGATATACGAGAATGTCTTCGGGGATAATAGTACCAGTTACAGGGGTTGTAACTGTTGTCACAGCATCAGTGAAGATAGCTGATGTGTGGCCTGCGTTCAATGATCGAGGCATTGTTGGCGTAGCAGGACTTCCGACCATCATAGTTTGCACTCCGGTCGTTGCATTCAGGGTGAGTGCACCTGTATGTGCAGTGAATAGTGTAGGTGTCCTAGAAAAATTCAAAAATGTAGGAATGGCGACACCTAGACTCGATGTGATTGAACGAATGGGGTTAGTGGTCCGGGGTTGATGACCACTAAGATGCTCAACTGATTCGGAGGGAACCAGTGAGTTCGGTAAAACCTCCCCTTGAGTTATTGAAACTCCAGTCTGTTGGGAGACTGGAGAGTGGATGGGAGATGGCTGTGCATGCGCAGTTGAACCGGATGCTGCGACTTCTACCCGGGAACTGACAAGGTCAGCTCCTGAACCTAGGGGCGTGGTTCGGTCTATAGTGACGAAGGTGTCACAGTCATCGTACAGTGCCAGCTCCTCCTCCACTGCACTCTTCTTTCTGAGCCTCTTCATAGGCTGTGATGATGCAGGCTTTTCATTGCGTTTCTTGGAGCGCTGCTCACTAATAATGATCCCCTTGAGTGGTCGGGGTGTGAGTGCAGCCTCCATTTCTTCGGATGAGGAGTCGGAGTTGATTGGAATGGCCTGTTTGCCAGCTCTTCTTCTATTGCTTATCAAGACTCCCTCCATATCATCATCATCATTTGCATCATCATTATCTTCATCATTCCTCTTCTTTCCCTTGGCCATGCTATCGGAGGCCTCACCACCAGCCTTATTAGAAGGGGCCTGGCTTGATGGTTCATCGGCAGTGTCCTCAGCATTAGGGTGGCCCTCAGCAGTCTGGGTCCTCTCGGAAGAGTTAACAGACTGATCATCATTAGGCCGGGTTGCCACTGGTTTCTGTGGCGGGGCTCTCTTCTTCTTACCCTCACTTTCTCTCGGCTTGGTTCCCGGGGAAGGTCCAGCTGGGTTTTGCTGAACCATAGGGACCGTTCTCTTCAGCGACTCTTTGTAGTCAATGACTGCTTTATCCCTCGGGTTTGCTAGATCAAGCAGTGAGTCCGGGATAGGCAGTGCTTCAGCCTTATTGCTGTCCCTTTGGAAGTATTTGAGCTTGGGAGCGGTGAAGTGATCATCTCCCTTACGCTTTGGAATAGTAGGGGTGGCCTCCATCATGTTATGGATCATCAATGCCAACCACCTAGCGTAAGGGATTGTACTACCCTTGTTGTTCTCCTTTATCTTCACTTGATCCATCAGCTCTGTCCAGAAGAGCTGGGCCATGTCATATTTGATGTTGAAGGCGATCCCGTGGAAGATTTGGAGAATTTGTTTGTTGCATTTGTCATGTCCGGCATGCTTAGGAGATAGGCACTTATTCACCAGGCCGAACAGACTCTTCCACGGGTGGGGCAGGTTTGAGATGGTGAAGTTTGAGATCAGGGGTAACGGACCTTCATACCCCAGCTTCTTCATGTCTGTGATCAGATCTTCATTGGAGGGAAGCGGTGCATAGTTCTGGAGCGCCGGGAGATTCAGAGTCTCCCTTATTGTAGAGGGTGTCAGCACCGCTCTTACATTATTCAGCTTGGTCATGATCTTAGACCGATATTTCTTGCTTTCAGTTCGCATACAGCCGCAGAATTGCTGCAGGTATACCATTGGTACTGGTTTAGCTTCGTTGAATGCAGTCCAAAGGTAGTGCTTCTGTAGAATGGAGAGAATGACCGGGTCCTGACACTTGAAGAGCTTCAGGTCCAATTGAAAGTTGTTGTCATAAAGTGGGACCCAGTTCTCTTTTGGGTACAGTTCATTGCTTGATTGTGCATTCCTGTCTGTTCCTGACATTGTTAACTGAAAGAATTGGGTCAGCACAAATGTTCATTTGAAAATTTTATTTGTTCAGTTTTTGCAATTTTTCAGATCAGGTGTGTACAGGTGAAACCTCGAAAAATATTCTAAGTGTAAACCACGAGAACCACCTTCGATAATTGAACTTCGAGAAGTGGGTTCTCGAGATTTAAATACCGAGAAGCTCTTCTCGATATTCCAACATCGAGAACTTAGTTCTCGATATGAGAATGTCGAAAAGTCCTTCTCGAGATTTAAACTTCGAGAACTTCCTTTCTCGATGTTTAAATATCGAGAACCTCTTCTCGGTATTTCAAACTTCGAGAAGTAGGTTCTCGGTATTTAAACATCGAAAAGACCTTTTCGAGGTTCAAATATCGAGAACTGACTTTCGAGGTTTGAAATATCGAGAAACAAATTCTCGAGTTCAAATATCGAGAAAAATGTATTCTCGAGTTCGCACTGAGAGATATGTCGAGAAACCACCTGCAATAACACATTCATAATGATAAAACCAAATTCAAAACTTTTCGATGTTAACTTTCCGGTTTCGAGAAAGGTAGTTCTCGAGGTCCAACTTCGAGAAAACTTTCTCGAATGGAATCCGAGAACTCATTTTGAGATGTGAAAGCCATTGACATTGAGTTTTTCATGATCGAACTCCTTTATTTCTACCTTTGAAAAGATTTCGAGAAGATTTCTGGTAATCAGGAGTTCGAGAAATAGAATGCGAGAAAATGTTCTGGACTTCGAGAATCTTGAAAGCGAGAGAATGAGATGATGCGAGAACCAGTTCTCGAAGTCCACATTTATATGCGAAGTCTTGGGTTTGGGCTTTGCAAAAAGTATTCTGGGCCCAAATGTTTGAGCTGGGCCCGATTCAGTTTTAAAAAAAAATTGGCTGGGCCCGGATCTTCTTCTTTTTTTTTAAAAATGTTTTGGACCCCAAAAAAAACTTTATTTATGTACAGTCCAAAAAAAAACTCCCCCTCAAATGTTGCATGAGGAAGAAAATAAAAGGACCTACACACTCTTTTTCTTTTCTGATTTTCTCACCCAAACACACACACTCTTTTTCTTGATTTTTCTCACTCAAACACATTCTTTTTCTTACTTTTCTGATTTTTACACACACCACACACACTCTTTCTTCTTTTTCTCATTTTCTCACTCAAACACATTCTTTTTCTTACTTTTCTGATTTTTACACACACCACACACACTCTTTCTTCTTTTTCTCATTTTTCACACACACTCTTTTTTTTTTGATTTTCTATTTTCTCCCTCCTTTTATTTAGAATTTCTCCCCCTCAAAGCATGAACATACTTCTTCTTGTTTTATTTTCTCCCTTTTCTCCCCCTCAACACATGCAACGCACACCACACACGCACACATTTTATTCAGACCATGGAGATAACACAATTACATAGGATCGAAGTTCAACATGCCTAACTTAGATACTAGGAACTGGAATCTCTTTTCATCCAATGCCTTAGTAAATATGTCAGCCAGTTGAAGCTCGGTGCTAACAAAGTATAAATCAACATCTCCTTTCTCCACATGGTCCTTGATGAAGTGATACCGCAGGTCGATGTGCTTGGTGCGCGAGTGATGAACGGGGTTGCTGGTTATGGCGATTGCACTTTGGGAGTCACTGTAGATGGGAATATGGTTGAATAGGAAGCCATAGTCTCTGAGTTGTGTCCTCATCCATAGAATTTGTGAACAACAACTAGCAGCCGCAACGTATTCTGCCTCGGCTGTAGAAGTTGACACGCAGTTCTGCTTCTTGGAGGACCAGCAGACTAGCTTCTCTCCTAAGAATTGAGCACTTCCCGACGTGCTCTTTCGATCCATTCGACAACCAGCAAAGTCAGCATCAGTATATCCAATTAGGTCAAAACCTGAGTTCTTGGGATACCACAGACCCAGATTGACTGTGCCTTTTAGGTATCTCAAGATTCTTTTCACAGCAGAGAGGTGGGAATCTTTGGGATTAGCTTGAAAACGCGCACATAAACATGTTGAGAACATAATGTCAGGTCTGCTTGAGGTAAGATATAACAGCGATCCAATGATAGCCCGATAATGAGTAGCGTCAACTGGTTTCCCTGTGGAGTCTGAGTCAAGCTTATTGTTGGGGGACATAGGCGTTCTCATGGATGTAGTACTTTCAACATTGAATCTCTTCAGCATGTCCAAGATGTATTTAGATTGATTGATGAAGATTCCATCCGGCAGCTGTCTCACTTGCAGACCGAGAAAGAAATTTAACTCTCCCATCATGCTCATTTCAAACTTAGTTCTCATCAATTCTTCAAATTGCTTGCATATAGCAGGATTGGAGGAGGCAAAGATGATATCATCAACGTAGATTTGAATTAAAAGAATATCATTCTCTTGACTCTTGATGAACAGTGTTGTATCAATCCTTCCTTTTGAGAAGCCTGATTCTGTTAAGAAATCTGTCAATGCATCATACCAGGCTCTCGGTGCTTGCTTCAATCCGTATAGTGCTTTATTCAGTTTATACACATGATCAGGAAATCTTGGATCTATAAATCCTTCAGGCTGAGCGACATAGACTTCTTCAGCAAGAATACCATTCAGAAAAGCCGTCTTCACATCCATTTGGTAGACTGTGAAGTTCTTGTGTGCTGCGTAAGCAAGAAAGAGGCGGATAGCTTCAATTCTTGCTACGGGTGCAAAAGTCTCATCGTAGTCTATGCCCTCTTGTTGATTGTATCCCTTGGCAACCAACCTTGCCTTGTTCCTCACAATGATTCCATCTTCATCTCGCTTGTTTTTGAATACCCACTTTGTGCCAATAATGGTTTTCTTCTGTGGTTTAGGCACAAGTGTCCATACGTTCATTCTGTTGAATTGATTGAGCTCATCTTGCATAGCAATCACCCAATCAGGATCAGTTAATGCGTCAGCAACTTTCGTTGGTTCAGACTGACTGATAAAGCAGGAGAAGAGACATTCATTGGCTGTTGCAGTTCTGGTGCATACTCCACAACACGGATCTCCAATTATTTGTTCAACAGGATGTGCCTTCGTCCACTTCCGCTCATGTGTTAGAGGGATTGGAGTTATGATGGGGTGATCCGGGTCCTCAAAGATATTAGATGATGTTTGTTGAGGTGTAGAGTGCACTGATTCAGCAGGAGTTGTTGTTTGTGTTTCTGGTGAGATTTGTGTTGATGCTGTTGCTTGTGTTGCTTCTGTGTGATGATCTTCTGGATCTTCATGATCGGATTGAGAGAAAGCATCTTCTTCATTTTCAGTAAGATCAAGCAAAAGTGGCATCTTTGCTGTAGGTTCTGTTGTTGGTGCAGTCCTTTGCTGTGGATTTGTGTTACGTGGATTCTCATAGAAGTGTTCAAAGAGAGAATCAAGAATCGCACGTTCAGTAGATGTTTGCTCAGTTGCTTCAGCTCCATCAGAATTTTGATGTTCAGAAAGAATGGGTTCTGTCAAGAAGTGTTCAGATGCAAAATCTGCCATTTCATAAAATGCAACATGTACACTCTCTATGACAGTTCGTCGATCCCTCAAGTAGATTCTATAAGCTTTGGATTGCGTTGAGTAGCCAATAAACACACCTTCTTTGGCCTTTGGATCGAGCTTGCTTCTTTCACTTCTATCATTCAGAACAAAGCACTTGCAGCCAAAAACTCTGAAAAATGATATGTCAGGAGTTCTGTTGAAAAGAATTTCATAGGGGGTCTTGTTGAAGCGCCTGTGAATAGTGGTTCGATTTTGAGTGAAGCACGCAGTGTTGATGGCTTCTGCCCACATGAAGTGAGGAAGTTTGGATTGTATGAGCATAGTGTGTGCTGCTTCAACAAGAGTTCTGTTCTTTCTTTCAACTACTCCGTTATGTTGAGGAGTTTTTGCCGCAGAGAACTGTTGAGTAATACCCTGAGATTCAAAGAAATCAGTAAGGCACTGATTTTTGAACTCGGTTCCATTATCTGTTCTCACCACTTGAACACTCTTCTGAAGGAAGTTTTGAATTGTCCTGATGAAGGTTATGATGGGTTTTGTTGCTTCATCTTTTGTCCTCAGGAATTTGGTCCATGTGTATCGAGAGTAATCATCCACAATGACTAAAGTGTATTTCCGTCCATTGATACTTTGTACTCTCATTGGTCCACACAGATCCATGTGTATCAGTTGTAATGCTTGAGAGGAGGATAGAATTTGTTTTGACTTGTGAGAGCTCCTTGCCATTTTGCCTAATTTGCAGGCACCACAGTGGTTGTCAGCGGAAGTCTTCAGAGTAGGCAGCCCTTTCACAAGTTTCTTCTTGGACAGAAAGATCAGTTGTTTGAAGTTCAGATGAGATAGCCGTCTGTGCCACAGGCTGTTTTGCTCAGAGGAAGCTTTGGACAACAGGCAGATGGAAGAAGTTGATTGAACACTTTTCAGATCAATAGTGTACAGGTTTGATATCCTGTTACACGTTAATAATGTGTTACCATAGCTGTCTATCACACAACATTGTCTAGATTTGAACTTCACTTCCATCCCGCTATCACAAAACTGTCCAATGCTTAACAAATTGTGCTTCAGTCCTTTCACGTAGGAGACAGCCCTTATGGTGACACTCGGACAGATGACATCTCCGTATCCAAGAATAGCAGACGATGCATTGTTGCCGAATCTCACATTTCCTCCGTAGCATGAAGTGTAGTTGCTCAGCAGGTGTTTTATTCCGGTCATGTGGGTTGAGCAGCCAGAATCCAAGTGCCACACATGACCGTTCTGCAAAACAATTAAGTTTTCTTAGGTACCCACCGTAGGATGGGTCCTTCCTTATTAATCAAAAACATCTTTTTAAATTTTTCTTTGAGCTGTGATCCAAGGTCAACAGCTTTTTCAGTCAAAGTTTGAACCTTTTCATGTTCAGATTCAGACTTGGGTAACCATTTCTGCTTAATTGAAGGAGGAGATGAGACATGATCATAGTGAGTGAATGGATGTTGATTAAGATATGGCTTAAAAATTTCTTCTTTGGAGAGTCTTTTCAGATGTTTCTTTGAATGAATTCGGAGGGGGTATTTTAAATGCAAAAAGTCATAATAACCCTCAACAGATTCATTCTCAGATTGCTTTCGTGATCTTTGTTCATTTTTTCTTCTCCATCTCACATCATTCATATCACTATCAAAATCAGAACTTGATAAACTACCATCATATCCATAAACATTATCAGAAGGTACAAAGGGTTCAACATTTGATCTAGAAACATTCAGCTTGGGACTCAAGACTGAACTTTGACTACTAGACTGCTTAACAGAGCCAGAGCTACAATTATTTTTGGAATAGAACATCGCACTAGAACTAGAATTTTTATTTTTCAAAAACACTTTCTTCTTTCCTTCAGCAATCTCTCTTCTTCTTGACTTCCACTCCTCTCTCTTCTCCCATCTCCGACTCACTTTGGTTCCTGTAACCGAAGGAGACTTGGAGTGAGTAGGTGGACTTTCAAAAATGTTCTTAATTTTGTTGTTATGATCAATGGTTGAGTCAGTACTACTTGTAGATTGGGAAGCTGTGTTGGACTGGGATTGTTCTTTTAAAAGAGTAAGTTCATTTAACAGTCTGTCACGCTCACTCTCAAAACTCTTCCTCTCTTCTTCAAAACTTTTTCTTTGATTTTCAAGAGAAATGTGTAAGTTTTCAAATTTCTTTATTAGAGGATGAATATAGGGTTCATCTACATCAGACTGTGAGTTCGAGGAAGATTCCAGATCAGACACAGCTTCCTTTTCAGAAGGATAAAGACTCACACATTCATCAGAAGAGAAGACAGGTTCAGTTGTAGCATAACTTTTGTTCAAAGCAGAATAATCAAAAGAGATTTGAGCTTTTGTGCTGTTTGTTCTTTTCTCAGCCTCAAGTTCTTCCGTTTCTTTTGCCGCAGTGAAATGCATGAGCTTGGTCAGACCGAACCCCATATAGTTAACATCATACAATTGTTTACATTTAACCTTTTTCAGGTTGCAGGGATTCGATAGACCAAGTCCTTCTTTGGAGTTATAGAAACGGGTATCCTTGGGCTGATTTAAGAAAATCGTTTGTTCAGTTTGATCACGTTTAGCTAACAGATCCTCAAGCTCCTTAATCTTCCTATAAAGAGCACTTCTTTGATCATGCAAAACCCTTTTCAATCCATTTGTTTGATTAAGCTCTGTCTTGGTGTCACGCAGCTCACGAGTCAAGTCTGTGGTCTTAAGTGTCAACTTCTCAGTTTCTAAGGTCAATTTTTCAACCTTTTTCGTAGATTCATCAAGTTTTAAGGATAGACATGCATTCTTATGCAAGTTCTTAAGTAAAACTTTGTGATTGTTATCAAGTCTCGCCTCGAGCTCCCTAATGGTTTTGTCCTTTTCAGTTAAAGAATGATTTTTGCATTTGCAAGAACATGAGTTTTTAGAAGAACTTACATTGCTGTTTGAGCTTTCACCTTCATCATCTCCGGGGATCGCAGCATCACCCTTTCTTTCATCCTTTTCCACTATCGCCATTAAAGCTAAGTTTTCTTCTTCCTCATCTGAGGAATCATCCTCCATCCAATGGTCCTTCTCAGCGAGCAGTGCAGTATTTTCATCTTCTTGCTTTGCCATGAACATCTTTTGCTTGTTCAGGAGCATTTTCTGCTTGTAGTAATTGAAGTCCCTCCTTCTTGGTAGGCGACAGTCTTTGATCAGATGTCCTGGCTTTCCGCAATTAAAGCATTTAGGAGGTTCTTCTGCTGCAACAACTCCTTCTGAGGAATTCTGCTCAAACCGCTTTGGTTTGTAGTTGGATGAGGAGGTTCTCAGCTTGTTGGATGAAGTACTCTTCTTCACAAACTTCTTATTAAATTGCTTGGTTAAGAGCGCCATTTTCTTCTGCAGCTCTACCAGCTCCGACTCCACGTCTACTTCTTCATCGCTTTCTTCATCTTCAGACACGACTGCAGCTTTCTTCTTCCTTTGCATCTTAGCTGTACTTCTCGTTTGAGTTTCCAGCACAAGAGCAAGTGGATCATTAATTCCGTTTTCTTCAGGCTCTGCAGTGTCATTCACAAATTGCTGTAGATGGTCATGAATTGTGTAGAGATCAACTTCATCAAGATCCAGGTTCTGTCTCACATTCTTCACTGTTCTCTTCCATTCAGGGCTCAGACTAGAAAGGAATCGTATGTTCAGCTCCATGTTGGCTTTGTTCACATTAATCTTTCGCAAGTCATTCACAAGCTTAACAAATCTGTTGTAAGTCTCATGCAGTGGTTCACCAGGTCTAGCCTTGAAAGAGTCATATGCAGTTAGAGTACTTGCTTTCTTGGTTTTCAGACCCAGATTGGTTCCTTCCATCAGCTTTCTAATCTCGTCCCACATCTCCTTTGCAGAATCCATACTATCTATCAGGATATAGATGTCGTTTGGAATTGCTTGGAGCAGATACGTTTTTGCCATCAGATCAGCCTTGACTCTCAATCTATCTTCTTCAGTATACTCTTCGACAGCTTTAGGTATCCTTACTGGTTCAACGGGGGGCTCATTATCATTGTCACCTCCAAGTATCATCCAAATCTGAGCTGGTCCCTCCGTCAGTGATTCAAGCATGGCTGAAGAGTTGTCTTTGCTTTCGAGAAAATTGAGAAACCTATTCTTCCACATTACGTACTCATCTCTCCGCAAGATCGGGGGTCTATTATCATTTCCTATTGAAAGAGCGTCCATTTCTGCTGTTCTTAAACAATGACCGTTCGAGTGATTGATCTGTCACAAAAAAAAATTCTAAGTATAGATTATCGAGAAGTGAAAACTTCGAAAAGAATGTTCGAGAACTAAGAGTTCGAGAAAGATTATCGAGAAGTGAGTTTCGATATCAAAACTTCGAAAAGAATGTTTCCGATATATTGATTTCGAGAAGTCGATTGTCGAGAAGTCAAACTTCGAGAAGTTCAGTTCGAGAACTGTCTTTTCGAGATTTGAGTGTCGAGAACCGATGTCGAGAACCTGCAATATCGAAAAACAAGTAATTCGAAGGATAAATATCGAAAAATACTAATACGAGAAGCTAGTATCGAAAACTAAGTTCTCGAGTTCAATATCGAGATCATCCTATCGAAATCCTGTACTTAAAAATTTTCAGAATTTTAAAAATGAAGACTGCTGCTGAGTTGTTTTCGATGTCGAGAAGCTTCCTGTTTTGATCAAACTTCGAAAAACTTGCTTAAAGTATCGAGAACATGCTTCTCGATATAGCAATACCGAGAACTTCCAAAAGTGAAAATTACAGGTATCGAAAATGAAGATATACTACTGGTTCGTTTTTGAAAGACGAATCCAACAGTATAACTTTTACACAGAATTGTCCAAAAACAGATTTACACAGACAGATTCAATAAAATATCGAAAACATAAAACAGAGCATTCTTCGCAGTTTTTCTTCGATGCAGATCAGTACTCGATCGGCTCTGATACCAATTGTTGGTCCCAAAATAAGGATGTATTGAACAGCAAAATACGATCTATGACAATATAGGTAAGGTCTAGATAATGATATGATCAATCTGAGAGCAATAGAGCCTTACGCTATACTATCGAGAAGTATGAAAATAGTACTGTATTGCTGATTATTCTCGGTCCTGTACCACAAGTACGCGTATTTATAGGCGCAGGTACAGGTACCAAGAATGGTAACCTAGAACTCTGGGCCTAGGCCTTTTTGGGCCTTAAACCCTTAGTTGGATTTATTACATCATAAATACATTAAAACGTTAATCTATTCTAGATAAATAAACAAGACATCAGACAAGCTTGATCACAATTAATATTTTTCCTCAACACGTAGTATAATTAAAATAACAAGCCAGAACTCCACTTCATTCGTATGGCCCAAATAAAAGACCTACTTGTCTTTTAATTAAATTTCACTACTTCTCCTTTCCCGCTCTTGAGCTCCTTTTCACGACAGAATCTTGTTAAAAAGGCTATCCAGATACATTGCATAAATGCTGATTTTTCTAGCTAGTAAAATGCAGACAAATAGAGCCCAAAGCCCATTTTAATTGAGGCCCTATGCATATGGATGAATTTCATGGAACCCTATAGCATTTTTCACCCCCTCCACACCTATAAATAGGGGTCTCAGTTGAGAGAAAGAGAGGAGAACTTTCAGTCGAAGAAACGCTGTAGAAAAGCTCTGAAGAACTCCCGAAAGGCTCTGAAGGATTCCGAAACATCGGAAGATATCAAGCCATGTTTTTGTCAAGAATATATTTTTAATCCTTTGTGATTTTCATCTATTCTTGATCAAACAAAGCCAAAAGTTGAAGAACGTTCGAAGATCTGAAGAACGAAGCTTGAAGATTCGAAGATCTGAAGAACGGACCTTTGAAGATTCGAAGATATGAAGAACGAATCTTTGAAGATTTGAAGATATTCATACGAAGATTGAATCAAAATTCAATTGAAGATCAAGCCATATATCCCGGGAGGCCCTTAAACAGAAAATTAAGCCATAAAACGGCCCTTTTGTTGAAGATCAAGCCACTTGAAATCCGGAGGCCCTTCAATCTGAATTTTTTATTCAAAAAGATTTGAAGATCCGAAGATCTCAAGAACGAAGATTCAAATATTCGAAGACCTCAATAATGAAGATTCGAAGATTCGAAGACCGTTCGAATATTTGAAGGATTAGAGATTTAATTTTAAATTAAATTCTTTAATTATATTACTTCAAATTGCAAGTGAAGAATCTGAGGATTCATATTTAGAGATTGTACCCAATATTTTCACATATTATTATTTGCGATCAATTTTAAGTAAATACTTAAAATTTGTTTCACAAATTTTTGGCATGCCCAGTGGGACAACTCTACCTCTCATCTCTTCACTTTTGATCAAGGAAAACGAACCAATGGCATCAAGCAAGCCCGTGTTCACCTTGAATTCTAGAGCATCATCAAGCTCAAATCAAGACATGCAAGGCCCTATCACTAGGAGCCGATCAAGAATCCTAGCAGCGCAATCATCTTCGGGAACTACTCCCAATACGATGGATGGATTTCGAATTGCGAAAGACATGGACCGGAAGCTTTCTTCATCCATACGGGAAGTTACTTCCCCGAAATGGACAAGTAGCGGTAAGAGTTCATCATCTGGATCAGACTCTACTCCCCCGTCAAGTCATCCACGAAGAACTACTCCGCAGTGGTCGAACGTCTACACCATGATGCCCACTATGACGACAAGCACCACATCTATGGAAGAACAAATCGCCCATCTAACTAAGGTCATCGAGGGGATGAGTATGTTCATGCAATCTCAAGACCAAAAGTTGAATGATCTGAACAACAAAGTAGAAAGCTTGAAAGGTGAGTCAAGTCATACGCATGAGAAGGATCCCAAAATGCATGAAGAGGATGACCCTCACCAAGAGGATTCAGGGAAGAACATCTCAACCTCTGGGGGCATGATCCCGATTGACCAACTCAAAGACTTCATCATGGGAACCACAAAGGGGAAGATAGAAGAAGGTCAGTCTACTTACTCCTATGTTAAGCCATACACTCAGAGGATCGAGGATCTCAAAATGCCCATTGGTTACCAGCCGCCGAAGTTCATCCAGTTTGATGGGAAGGGAAATCCAAGGCAACATGTTGCCCATTTCGTGGAAACTTGCAATAACGCGGGAACAAGCGGAGATCACCTTGTCAAGCAGTTTGTGCGCTCCCTTAAAGCAAATGCATTTGACTGGTATACTGACTTGGAGCCCGGTTCCATTGATAGTTGACAAGATATGGAACATGAGTTCTTAAACCGTTTCTATAGCACAAGGAGGGTGGTTAGTTTACTCGAACTAACAACTACTCGCCAATGGAAAGAGGAATCTGTGATAGCTTACATTGAGCGTTGGAGGGATCTTGCTCTAAACTGCAAAGAATGAATCTCTACAAGCTCTGCTATCGATATGTGCATTGAAGGAATGCATTGGGAATTGTGCTACATTCTCAAAGGAGTCAATCTAAACACTTTTGATGAGCTAGCAAGCAAAGCTCGTAACATGGAGTTGAGCATTACGATCAATAGAAGGAAACATGTGGGTATGTATCCCGTCAATAATGCGGTTGAAAAACAAGATACCAAGAATGGGGGCAAGCCCTTTTCTAAGTTTGAAAAGAAAGAAGCAATGGTCACGAAGACTGCACCTGTTAAGATCTTCACTCAAAATTCAAAGCAAGTTCCTAGATCCGACTTGGAGGCATCAAAATGCGTTAGACCATTTCTAGAAGAGATGTTGGAAAAGAAGTACCCCTTCTTAGACTCTCATGTTTGAGGAACTGATAAGATTGAATCTTATCAGTTTGCCCGAGTCCAAGCGACCCGAGGAAGCCATAAAAGTCGATGATCCCAAATACTGCAACTATCATCGAATTATAAGTCATCCTACTGAGAAGTGTTGGGTTCTTAAAGACAAAATCATGGCACTAGCTCGTGATGGAAAGATTGAGCTCGCCGATTCTGCTGCAAGCACAAACCAAGATGCCATCACTTTTGGTATGTTTTCTCCATTCATGGTCAAAGATGACTCCAAAGAAGAGAGCAAGAGCTCTCACAAACAAAAACTTCCTTATACTATCAAAGTGAAGGAAAATGACCATCATTTTAACAAAAGCATGAGAGATGAAGAAAATAATGGCAAAGAAGGTCCATGGATGTTAATAGATCGAGATAAACAAAAGAAGAACCACAAACCTAAGCCACAACCGAGGAAGGTGGTAAAGAAATGGGTTAGGCAACAACCGATAAACGAGTTGAAGAAAAGGGAGCAAAGGAAAGATCAAGTTCGATTTGAGGTTACGCGAAGGCCGGTTACTCTCAACGATTATATGCCAAAGAATATCAAGAACAAGATGACTCAAAATTCGAGTTCTTGCCTTATCACCCATAAGAAAGAAATTGAGAGTTCGAGTAGATGTTCATCTCCAGTTTTAACTAAGAAAGAAGTGGCTGAAGGACAAAAATCTACCTCTTATGCCACTAATATTATCTTCAAAGATGAAGACCTCATGCTGGGCGCAACCCCGCATAATCGCCCACTCTTCGTCGAAGGATATTCTTGAGGCCAAAGAATTAAGAGAATCATGATCGATCATGGTTCTGCCGTTAATATTTTGACAGTTCGAGCTATGAAAATCCTTGATATATCAATGGATGAACTCTCTCAAAGCCGCTTGATGATTCAAGGCTTTAATCAAAAAGGGCAAAGGGCGATTGGGATGATAAAGCTTGACCTAGTCATCGATGGATTACAAGCAAGTACTCTGTGTCATGTTATTGATGCCAAAGCTTCATATAATCTTTTGTTGGGACGCCCATGGATCCATGAAAATGGTGTAATTCCATCAACTTGGCACCAATGCTTCATGTATGAAGAAAAAGCTATTGTGAAGAAGGTGTTGGCTGATGAGACTCCATTCATAGAAGTCGAGTCCTATTTTGTAGATGCAAAGTTTTACTTAAAGTCTAAAGTCTCCAAAGATGATGATGCTCGAAGAGATTACGTGCATCACCCTTTGACTGAGCCCAAATTGAAACAAAAGCTTGTTGAAGGTGTGGAGGGGCTCACATTCCCTCTTGCCCAGATTGAGATATTGAAAACTCCTCGGAGCATATGCAAGGAGGAAGTAAAGAGAAAAGATGATGTATTTTATTTATGATATAGAACAATAATTTACAATTTTGACATTTCACTTTACAACTTTTACAACTATGGATTCTAATCACCGAATGAAATATATCCAAGTATACAAGTTAGACTTTGATAATAAGTCACTCCCATTACATATGTTTATATTACGAATATATCCCAGGACCCAAAAATGAGACCACTCAAAATAATTTTTCATCATATTTCCAACAATCCCCCACAAATCCATAGTTGTAGACTCAACTCTAAAACACATAGTGTGCTTTCAAATATGGTACCTTCCGGTTTGAACCAAATTCTAAGCTCTTACCCCTAACCCTCACAGGAACTGAGTGAACAGAGTTCTTGAACTCGAACCTTGGTTGTGGAGGCGTAGGATAAAAGCAACACACTAAAGGCAATGACAACGATCTATAGGGTTGACGCGTTTCCGGCTATGCGTCCTGATCCTGTCTCAAGAATGTCATCGAGAATTAATCCTTATTCTCTTATTGCGGCCACACAATAACATTCTCATAGTTGGGCATCTCTAAGAGTGCATTGCTAACACTCTGTAATTAAAGCTCGATCCCATTCAGAGTCTTAAACTCTTACTAACTTAGCAACTTCAGCATCTCTAAGGCTTTTCAAGGAATAGAACTCATAAAATTATTTTAATGAGATGCACAATTCACTCTACAGTTTGTTTATACCACATTAAACCTACTTTATGGGATCTCCACTCAGATAGGTTGGGTTGCTACCGTAGATGAATAATTATTGGGTTTCAGACCCATTCCTAACCTTGATTTTATGCACAATCAAGTCCTTTTGTTAAAGGGTCCGCTGTATTATCTTTGGATCCAACAAAATCAACAGCAAACACCCCTTGAGACACAAATTTCCTTATAGTTTTTAATCTAACTTGAATGTGTCTCCTAGTCTTTTGATTATACTTGGTACTCCTAATTTTTGCAATTGTACTCATACTATCACAATGCAAACAAATAGGTGGAATTGGCTTGCTGAATATAGGTAACTCGGACATTAGTCCCATAAACCATTCAGCCATAATCCCTGTAGTATCCAACACACATAATTCGGCCTCAAAAGTAGACCGAGAAAGTACAATTTGTTTAGTGGACTTCCAGGCAACAGCCCCACCACCAAACGTAAACACATAGCCGGTACACCCATAACTCCCGGAGTTCTTAGCTATCCAGCTTGCATCATTATATCTTTCAAGAACAGAAGATATTTACCATAATGCAAATCCAAAGAAATAGTTCCTTTCAAGTATCTAAATACTCTATGTAAGGCCTCCCAATGAGTTCTGTTTGGACAGCAAGTGTACCGACTAAGTTTAGACACTGAAAATGCAATATCAGGTCTAGTACAGTTAGCTAAGTAACCCAAGCTACCAATCATCTGAAAATATTTTAATTGAGACACATGAACACCACTTTCATTTTTATACAAAGCTACAGAAGGATCATAGGGTGTTTTAGCAATTCTACTATTTTTAAATCCAAATTTCTCAATTAATTTTTCAATATAATGAGACTGAGAAATAGAAATGCCTTCGGTTGATCTAGTCAACTTTAGCCCAAGAATTACTTCCACCACCTCCATATCCTTCATTTCAAACTTTGTTTTCAAAAATGACTTAGTTTCAAAAATAATATTATCATTAGTGCCAAATAATATATCATCAACATATAGGCATAAAATAATACTTATATCACCTTTACATTTATAATAAACACTTTGATCAGCATCTATAAGAGTAAATCCAAACGAAGAAATTATTTTATCAAATTTTTCGTTCCATTGCTTAGGGGCTTGCTTAAGTCCATATAAAGACTTAACTAATTTACAAACTTTTCTGTCATTGCCTTTTGCCACAAATCCCTCAGGATGATCCATATAAATTTCTTCTTCAAGGTCACCATGAAGAAAAGCTGTCTTAACATCCATTTGATGAATTTTAAGACCATATACGGAGGCCAATGCTATAAGCATTCTTATTGTGGTCATTCTTGCAACTGGAGCATATGTATCGAAAAAATCAATACCTTCTTTTTGTTTATAACCCTTAGCAACTAATCTGGCCTTATATTTATCAATGGTTCCATCTGGTTTTAGCTTCTTTTTAAAAATCCATTTACATCCAATAGTAGTACACCCGGGAGGAAGATAAATAAGCTCCCATGTTCCATTTTGAACAATGGAGTCCATTTCACTTTTAATGGCATCCTTCCAATACATGGCCTCAGACGTGACCATTGCATCTCTAAAGGAAATTGGATCACCCTCAATATTGTAAGTGATAAAATCACTTCCAAATCCTTAGTGATTCTAGCTCGTTTGCTCCTTCTCGGTTCATCAAGATCATTTGATTCAAAATCATTATGACTAGAACTACCAGACTCTGCCCCCACATTTGTCATCTTTTCCACTTGATCAGGAATTGAATTAAATGTAGTTTCTTGATTTTCAAAAGAAGTATTTTGGGGCACACCCGTTTTCATTGGAAAAACATCTTCAAAGAAAGTAGCATCACGAAATTCTACAATAGTATTGACATCTATGCCAGAAATTTCAGACTTAATAACCAAAAATCTCATTGCATAAGAATTTTCAACATAACCAATAAAAATAGCATCAACAGTTTTAGGCCCAAGTTTCTTTCTTTTATGTTCAGGGACTAATACTTTTTCAAGACAGCCCCACACCTTAAAATATTTCAAACTTGGTTTTCTGTCTGTCAAGAGTTCAAATGGACACTTATCTTTATGCTTCATGGGAATCCTATGTTCAAGGCTTCCCCCCACATAAATTTAGGTAATCCAGAATTCTCTAATAAATTGTTAATCATATCTTTAAAAGTTCTATTTTTCCGTTCAGCTACTCCATTTGATTGTGGTGAATAAGGAGGTGTTTCCTCATGTACTATACCATATTTTTGGCATTCCAGTACAACTAAATTAGAAGTATACTCTCCTCCCCTATCAGACCTTAACCTTTTATTTTCTTGCCAGTTTGATTCTCTATTTCATTCTTAAAAATTAAGATTTTTTCAAGAGCTTCATCTTTACCCTTAAGTAGATACATATAACAGTATTTAGAATAATCGTCAATAAAGTGATAAAGTATTTTTTCTTATCACTGTAAGCACTTCATTAAACTCACAAATGTCGGTATGAACTAAATCAAGTAATTCTGAATTTTAGGGGTGGGCAAAAGACCCGGTCCCGTTGGTCCGTTCCGGAATGTTCCGGTTCCGTCCCGAAATTGTCCCGTTATATTTGGGATACATTATTTTTGTCCCGTACCGGTCCCGAACCGTTTTAAAACAAAACGGGACCGGGACAAGTAAAATATATCCCGTTCCGTCCCGTTGTCCCGAATCCAAAATTGTACGTAGTACTTTGTAGTAGGTTAGTGAGTTTATTAACAACTCATTATGTAATCCAAATAATAATAGTTATTCTTTTTTCACAACCCAAATACAAATGATTATTAAATACTAGTTGATTAATAATATAACACCTAAAAAAACTCTAAACTACCTACTATCACATACTATGAACTATCATCTATCTACAAAAAAAGAAATTGATTTTACTCTCAAAGTATTCTTTTATCATTTTATTATAGATTTCTTGATAGATTTTTGTGATATAGTTTTTTCTGCTGCAACTTTTGTTTCATGCAGCTAATCTGGTAAGTTGCATTTTTTTCTCACAATTTTCTATATTAGCTATAGCTTTTTTGTCATAGAGTTTTCTTGCGCTAGTTTTTTTTTCAAATAGCTTTGTTTTGTTTTTGGATTGAAATTGTTTGACTACAATTTTTTGGGATGTCCCGAACCGTCCCGTTTTGTCCCGGTACCGGTTTAAACGGGACAACAAAGGGACAATGTCTTGTCCCGTCCCGTTCCGAACCGTTATTGTAAAACGGGTTCGGGACCGGGACAACCCAATTCCCGTTCCGTCCCGGACCGTGCCCACCCCTACTGAATTTCTATCAATTGAATGATATGGTTTTCTTACTTGTTTAGTACTAGCACATACCATACATTTCTTAGTTTTATCAATAGAGTGCTTAGGAATTAAATTTAAATTCATCATTCTTTTCACAGAATCTAAATTAACGTGACCCAAACGATAATGTCATAAAGTTGAGAATCACAATTCTCAGATACATAATTTAATTCTAAATAATCAACCATAACTTTAAAAAGTCCATCAGACAAGTAACCCTTGCCAATAAAAGTTCCACCAAATAAAATTACAACTTTATTTAATTTAAAAGACAACTCATAACCCTCCCTAACTAGAATGAAACCACTAACGATGTTCCTTCTAATTTCGGGAACGTGATGCACTCCATGCAAAGATAGAATTTTTCCTGAAGAGAATTTTATTTCTACTTTTCCAATTCCTTGCACACTTGCAGCACTTGTGTTCTCCATCATCAGTGTTCTTCCAACTGCAGGATGATAAGAAACAAAGAGCGATTTGTCAGCACATACATGCACATTCGCTCCTGTATCTATTAGCCACTCATTGGAATTATAAATAGTGAAAATTTGAGGATTAATAGAAACGTACCCATTAGAACTAGTCCCTCCAGTCACCATGTTGACTTGAGGTTCCCCAGATTGAGCCTTGGCCTTTTTATTTGGACATAATTTGGCCCAATGCCCCATCTGTCCACAGTTCCAGCATGGTCGGTTTGCCTTTGGTTTCTTTGCAATGTTTAATTTGGCCTTTATTTGTTTAATAGATGATGGTTGCTTATTTTTAGAGTTATGTGCTTGCTTTCCCCCAGTTATAACATGAACCTTCGGTTGAAATTCAACAGGTGCAATATAACCCGCTTTCTTATGTTCCTCCTCAACAGTAATGGAATGCATCAAAGATTTCCACGTGATCTTTTTCATTTTATGTTTTAAAGTCATGCCAAAATCTTCTCATGATTTGGGAAATTTTTCTATCACCGCCATCACTTTAAATTTTTTCAGGCAATTCCATGTCCGCTTCACGAAGAGAATGTAAGATAAGCTCAAATTCTTGTGTCTGTTCTAAAACCAATTTTCCTTCTTTCATGTCAAATCGTAAGAATTTAGAAACAATATATTTTTCAAGATCGTGGTCATCAGTATTATATTTTCTATCTAACTCATCCCAAAGGTCTTTGGTCGTCCCATGGAGGGTGCAATAGACATCAGATAACATGTCGGATAAACCCATGAGAATCATGTCTTTTGCAATTTCGTCCCTCTCAAGCCAAAGTCCATGACGTTCAAGACTTTTGGGATCAGATTCGACAACCGGAGGACACACCGTCATAATCATTGAAAGCAAGCCCTTGGTGATTAACCAAATTTTCATGCGTTGTTGCCAACGCTTGAAAAAATGCCCAGAAAATTTTTCGGGCATCCCGGTTAAATCCACCCTGTGCGAGCCCGTAGCAATATATTCAGGTGTGCCTTGTGAATTAGTGACAAACACAGAATTGTCATTTTCAGGGGCGACAAAAGCATTCTCTAAACCAACAGTTTCATTGTTAACAGCACTTTCCAAGTTTGCCATTTTTGGATTTTTCAAAACTCGAGAAATAATATCTTTCTTCAAGATTGTTAGAAAATGATATTAAAATGCGAGTTTAACCAGATAAAAATCCCGAGTTTGAACACATCACTAGACAAACCACCAGATGCAAGAACAAAATAATAATAATAATAATAATAATAATAATAATAATAATAATAATAATAATAATAATAATAATAATAATAATAATAATAATAATAATAATAATAATAATTAGAATAAGTCAAAATAAATAAAAAGTAAGGATAAGAAAACTTATCGCAGGATCGCCCGTTAAAACGGACTGGCCTTGAAGAAAGATAGCCCCCGTATCCCGATAGCTATTCGGACGGGTCTGGCTAGCTCGCTCCCAGGATAATCCTACCACGTTTCAGATTTGTAGCTATCTTGACTGAAACCTTGGATCGTTGCCCAAAATGCCTTAAGAAGTAATGAGCTCGAAAAGAATGAATTATAGATTATGAACTTTGCAGATCTTAACTTTTCCCATTGAAAAGAAAAGGACACTCCTTTAGACAAGAACACGTATGGATAAAGCAGAGGAAAATGCCTCTCTGTTGTAATATTTTGTGAGCAAGTAGAAGAGAAGAAAAATTAAGGAGTTCGTGCTCTCCTTTTGACAGGTATATTTATGGCTTCAGGAGGATTAATGATGAGCAGCCCACTACTCTTTTAGAAATCAGAAAAAACGATATAATCATACCAATGGGAAGTAAGTCAAGTATCGGTTATTCCATGATCATGATTCCAGGATCCTTGAATAACTCTTGACCGTGCTTATTATTAAACTAGTTTAGTAACGCGCCATCGCGTTCGTGTAAATGTCCAATGCTATTACAATCATATTAATTTAACAAGTAAAGGAGGAGCGTACATACACTAATGTATTGTTGTGAAACACAGTTAGAAGTTTAATAAAATTATACATCACCTCTATGTGTCTCCTTTAACAAAAGGTGACAACTTCTAAACAAAGACTAATAGCAACATTACATTTAACTAAAATAAAATCACTTCTAATTTTTCAAAATCATTAAAAAATTCACACATTGCCATATTTTGTAAACCAACTCACTTTCTAAATATGAGATTGTTGTGTTAATTATATTTGATGATGTACTTTTTAAATATAAATGGTTATGCTTGTACATTTTAATTTCAAATGAAATAGTTTGTAGGTGTTTTTATGAGAGCTCTCTCTATATATTCTCCATTCTTGAGGAGTTTTTCATTTGTGGTTAATATGTAAAGAGGTTGTCGGAATACGTTTGTTAACTTTGGGCTAACACTTTCCATTCAACCATTTTTCTCAAATCTGATGAAAAAATAAAAACAATATCATGAACTTGTGAAAAGAATAAACAATCTGTGTACATACTTCTTTAGCTGTAAAAACAATAAGCAACTAAGCATTCAGTACTATTGCATTCAAAGTAGAAAAAACTTAAGTAATGCAAATTCCTACTATCAACATTTAGAAATTGTGATAAAGATGACTCCTTAACCAAAAGAGAAATATTATTTCCATGAAACATCACTCAACAAGACATTTGTAAAGCAACTACATTGAAATAATTTGGCATGGAAGTTTGGGATATGAATAGTCAATACAGCCGATTTGGTATTACCAAACCGACTCCAAAATTAGGTGCATGTTTGGTAATATCAAGATCGGCTGAATCGGCTGATTCTGCTGAAATTTATGAAATCCTGGCTAAAGTGCTTGAATCGGATGATTCTGCTGATTTATAAAAAATTATATTTAAACTATATTTTACTAATAAAATAAAGAAAAAATTACATGTAAAATAGGTAAAATGCTCATCTACAGTAACTTCAGCCAATACAATCAGAAAAGTAATTACAACCTTACCTTTTCTTATTATTTATCTAATTCTGTAAAAATGAAGTCCCCAATACAATTAAATAGCATAATACGAAGTACTCCCACCGTCCCATTTTATCTGTCTTACTTTCCTTTTTGAGTTGTCCCAAAATAAGTGTGTCATTTCTTTTTTTTTGAAAAGAAATATGTGATCTACACCATTTCACTTTATTATACTCAAACCTCAACCACTGACTTTTATTTTTTCAACCACTTTATTAGTACCTGTGCAAGTCAAAGTGAGACACATAAAATGGGACGGAGGTAGTACTAACTAAGAAAGGACTACGTACAATGTACACAAGCTCCCGGGATGTTTTTACTTGGATTGTTTCAGTTTGACCAGATCAGATCATACTTGGATAGTTATAAAATACACAGAGAACAGACGTTTTTCAAACCAGATCAGACCAGTTCAGATCTGATTAGACCATAAAATCTCAATCCAAAGTGAAAAACTTATTCTTACCAATGGTGTTTTCTAAAACAACGATGATGATGATACCATCATCATCACGATAAAACTTCATGAAGGATGAACGCACGTTTGGCAGCAGTAATAGCAGAGCCTCTAGTAAAAGCAAATATGCTAAAAAAATCAACAATGTTTGTCGTCAGATCATGAGATCATCCATATATATAATATTCGGTTATCATATTCTTTCTCAATTCTCTTTCACCTTCATAAAAAGAGATAAATTGAAAACAAAAGAAAGACTTAGACCATTTGTAGTGGTTAGGAGGCTAAAAAGTAAAAAATGGACTCCGTCCATATGAAAACAGTGTTTAGACTCTTATTCCTTGCATCCCAGCACCGTCAATAAAATACATTCAGCATATTTTTCACATATCAATTTAGTAAAACATTAGTTAAATCATCATAAGAAATATTTTCAATTTACTTTTTTCCCTAAATAATTATAAAATAAAAAATACATATTTCGATGTAAAAATAAATAAATTTCATTTTTTTTACGTTTTTCAGTTAACAAAAAATGAATTTAGTCCTAGTAAAGTTTTATTATGGAATATTCAGTTATGTGTAGAGGCTCCATGAATTAAAATTTGTGTCTTGTATTTTTTCAGGCTCAAGAAAATTCCAATAGTTAAAACATAAGATTTTTTTCATTTAATATATTACATGTTGGTGTCATATGAAAGATAATAAAAATTCGTAAATTTTGATATATCTTTTGAAAAATTTGGAGAACAAATAAAAAAGTTATAAGAGTTTTAAAAAATTTGGGATTAGAATGATGCAGGGATGACATCATCTTCACATCCATACAATGCATTCTTGGTCATTCCCTTCACTATTTCTTTTATTTTTCTTTTTTCCACTCCTACCAACCCACCCTCTATTTCTAACATCCTACATCCCCTCTTCCATTTTTAATACCCTATTTAGCCTACCACTACATGAAATTAGGAGTCCAAAAGTTCCATCTTTAACATTTTAGACTCCTAATACTACATCACTCCAAATGGCCTTAGAGGCTAACAGGCAGCCATTTTTGACCTGAGAAACCCATCACAGCTCAGAAGGAACACCGACACACCGTGTAGTGGCTTTCAGGAGGGGGGGCTTCGGACTGGGAAGGCAATCTTCAATCTGGTCGTTGGCTTTTGATGGTTGCGGAGCAGCAGTAGAGTCGATCGATACTCTCGGATTTGATAGGAGACACCATCCGTCATCAATGCCGTTAAATTTCAAGGAGATTCTGTTAAAACCCAAACTAAAATAAGTTTAAAAGTACAAAAAAATCATACAAGATGTACTATAACTTTTTGCACCAAGAGACACCAACACATTTTGTATGACCATTACACCCTTAACAATATTCACTCTTATAAGATTGTAGAGATATCCACTCGGCTATTCAAATTCAACAATTTGAAACGTCCGAATTGAGCTTAAAAGCAACGGTTTTAATGCCACTATTAAGATAATAATAACACATTTCAAAATTGTTGTCCACAAATGAAATGACCTTTTAACTTGAGATATTTTCCAATACACTTTTAACTTATGGAATAATATTTCAAGCTATCATATGTGATACTTGAATGATATTCCTTATCACATAATATTTTATTTATGATATAGAACAATAATTTACAATTTTGACATTTCACTTTACAACTTTTACAACTATGGTTTCTAATAACCGAATGAAATATATCCGAGTATACAAGTTGTACTTTGATAATAAGTCACTCCCATTACATATGTTTATATTACGAATATATCCCAGGACCCAAAAATGAGATCAGACCACTCAAAATAATTTTTCATCATATTTCCAACAAAATCTAACATCAAGTAACGTGTCTACATGGTTGACATTATGTTCATAATGTTGGTTTCTTTGTATGTTCTCTACAGTGTAGCTAAAGCATACACATCATAAAAAAAAAGAAGAGTTAGAAACTGCAAAAAGGGAATTTCTCCTAGCAAATGTCGTGAAAAGTCAAAGAGTAGACTTGCTCACTTGCCCAACACACTTGAGAGATATGCAAGGGAGGCGTGCATTCCCAGAAGATATCTAGTAGTCGTGGACTGGTGGATCATAGAGAACGTTGACAAGAAGCTTCACGATTCAATACACCAATGCTTGGAGCTCAGATCATCGAGTGGTCTCCTTCCAGTTGTATAAACTACTACATATTAATAAAATATCCATTACATTTATCAATCATACTTATAACTTTTTTTTATATAAATACATTTATCATTGAATTTTATGAATTTTGTTTGAAATACTAACATATTACTTTTAATTTAATTTGATAACCATTATTAAATTTTGAATGAGAGTGATTTTTCAGTATACACCTTTAATTTAATATATTTTATATATGTTTTATTTTTAAATAATATTTGACCAGGTTGATCTATCAATGACCGGGTCACCTCTCGGTTCGTTTTTGACATCATAGGTAATTTGAACGTTATATGTGCAGGGTTTAATGGCTCAAATTTCCTTCCGTTGTAATTTAAAAAGGTAGATTTTGTGGTACCCTTAAGGTACCCTTAAGATTTTACCGTATCATATTTTTGTCCAATGAACCAATCATAGTGATGCAGTTGAATTATTTAAATCTAAATTAAAAATGATGTTATGATTTGGACCAATCAAGTGTATGATAAGTACGGTACCATATTTTTTAAATGGGTACCAGAGTTGTGACCTTTAAAAAACGTGTCAAACTCATGGGTTTTAATTATTCATGTGCAAAAACCTTCAATGAACAAATTTAATTTTCAAATAAAAAAATTGAATAGTATTTACGGAGTACGATTTATGCATAATTTAGAGGGTCTTGAAATATTTACTTGCATATTTAGTCGTAAAATTTAGATAAATGATTTCTAAATTATTAAATTTGTTCTGGGAGAGAGTTTTGTGTATGAATTATTTTAACATAGGTTTTTAATGCATTTTCTAAATCACATGTGCTATATAGTGCGCTAAATTTATATATTATGAATATATATATATATATATATATATATATATATAGTATGGATCAAATATAAACTGCTTCTTGGGTGAAAAATAAGAACTAATCTTGGCCATTGATGTGAAAAAATGGATGGAAAAGATCAATTTTGAGGTAGGAAACGCGGTGGCATATTTGTAATTACGGAGAACTTTTATTGAAAATATTATGACAAATGTGCATTAGCATAGTCAAAAAGTGCATATGTAGAGCACAAAAGTGCAATACGGTACAAAATAAAAAGTGCACAAGCTGGAAAATTTTTACAATCTTTTTTGACACGCATGAGTGCACATTTAATGGGTAATTATCCACTTTATAGTATAAACGTTTGCATATTTTTTTAAATCATCTCTTGTGTTTAAAGTTCATCTAATCCATTCATTTTCAAGTGATGGAAGGCCAAGATTTGTTCTCACTTTTTATGGGAAAACTACTTTTTACTTGAACCAATCCCTATATATACATATATAGAGGAATGTTCAGGTCCGAACATTCCTGGTCCGAACACCGTCCGAACATCCCCATTTGGGGCCCTTTCCGGTGGAATTTTTTTGAGCATGTTCCTCATCAAGTCTAGTTTGTCCATACCAAATTTCAGCTCAAAATTCGATCGGGAAGGCATTCAAATAATTTGTTGAAGTTGACTGCGTCAAAATATACATATAAAAAACGTAGTCAACTTCAAAAAATGAGTTGAATGTCTTCCCGGTCGAGTTTTGAGCTGAAATTTGGTATGGAAAAACTAGACTTGATGAGGAACATGATCAACAAATTTCATCAAAAAATGCCACCGGGAAGGGCCCCAAATGGCCATGTTCGGAGGGCGTTCGGACAAAAACGTGCTGGACAGGATCATTCTCTCTCTCTCTCTCTCTCTCTCTCTCTCTCTCTCTCTCTCTCTCTCTCTCTCTCTCTCTATATATATATATATATATATATATATATATATATATATTAGGTTCATGTGAGAACTTAATCTTAGGAGAGTAAAAAAGAACAAATCACAACCATTGGATTGGATTATAATAATCCGTGCGCCTAAACCTTCATTAAGGGTAAGGAAGACATTTTCAATGACACGTTTGTAGACTTCCTAAACGTACGCTGCATGATTTCCTTCCACAACCGATTTCCTTCTACAACCGTTTCTCCAAGATCTCCGTTTCTCCAAGATCTCTTTCCAAAGATATTTTCCTTCTTCTGCGTTCTTCTTTGCTTGTGCCAACCACGAACGTATTGATCGGATTTCGTCCAGAAGTGAAAGCGTTGCTCGGATTCTGGTGCTCTGTTATTCCTCCTTCGTCGTTCTTCTTTCCGGCCTCCTTTGTTTTTGTCGAGTTTGAACCTATCGTATTTGGTGTACGTACTGCGTTTCGAGTTTTTGGCTCCAGGGCAACGATTCCATGGAGTTCGGTGAGTATTATTGGAATTAATTATATCATTGTTTAAACTGTTCAAGTTTTACGTTCTTGGATGAATATATGTGCAATTTTTACCCAAAACGGACATTTAGGACATATAATTTTTACGTTGTTTGAATATTGTAAACGACATGCGCTTAATGTATATGAATCATGGACTTAAAATTTGTTTAATGTACATGCTTAAATTTTGACTATTTTGTAATGCACTCTAAATTGGATTATGTTGGATATGTGTTTGGTTGGATATTGCACTTTTACTCTAGTGTATGTTAAGAGCAAGGTTTTGTTAATTTCTGAATATTATTTATGCACACTTCAAATATTATTATGATCTCTTATATGCATTCTTATATTGCACTTTACTGTAGTGTATGTTAATAGCATGTATTTGTTAATTTCTGAATATTTTTGTTGTGCACTTAAATATTATTGTGATGCTCTTATATGCATTATGACAGTGCACTTTTTTTGTATACTTTCTGCTAAAACATCTTTTTGTGAATACTTTTTTTTGAATGGTTCCATTAGATTCAAATGATGTTCCCTTCAGTGCATCTGAAGCCGTTTCTCAATCGTTTGATGTTGATACAATGCAAGTTTCTCCGAGATCCACTATGTACTGCACACCGGTTTGTGACCCTACTTTTAAACCGCGTGTTGGTATGTTGTTTAACACCTTGCATGATGGTATGAGTTTTTATGATCAATATGCAAAAGTTTGTGGTTTTGAATCACGTAAAAGTAGTCAAAAAAGGGCTCGTGATGGCGTTATTGTTTGGAAACATATGGTGTGTAATAGGCAGGGCTTTAAAAATGTGTCTAAATCTAAGACGGTTGCACCTAACAGTGATTCCTGCAAGAATGTTGATTTAGATAATGTGTTTAGTGGTGAAAATGAAGAGTTCATGACTGAAAATGAGTCATGTGAATCTGATGGATCTGAAAATGAAGAGGAAGCTCACGTTGAAGATTTACCAACTCCGGGCGTATGCGTTGATGACGACGAGAAAAAAAGACGCACAGTTTCTAATAGGTGTGATTGCAAAGCACGTGCGGTTTTTAGGCTTGCAGGCATGGATGGATATAAAATTACATTTTTTGAGGAGAGGCACAATCATGGTATGTCTTCTCCCTCTTCTATGCCGTTTTTAAAAGTCAACAGGAAACTTGATATTGGTCATCAAAAATTTTTCCTAAATTGTGCTAAAGCCAATATCGGTACCATGAAATCTTACCGATTGTATAAGGAAATTGTTGGGGGTTATGCCAATATCGGTGCTACGTCTGTGGATTTTAAGAATTTTAAACGCGACTTGAAGGCTTATTTAGTTGGTGTGGATGCCCAAATGTTGATAGATAAGCTATTTAGGAAGAAAGAGATTTCTTCAGCCTTTTCATTTGACTACGATGTTGATGAGAGTGACCAGTTGACACGTATATTTTGGGCGGACCCAGTGTGCATAAAGAACTATGCGTTATTCGGGGATGTTGTCTCTTTTGATGCTACCTATGAGACAAACAGGTTCTGTTGTTTTAACTAATTCTTCCATTCTTTAACTTACCTTTATTTTTTAAAATTATATGCAGTTGAAATTCTGTTTTTATTAATTCTGTTTTGCTTTGCAAAATTCTTCGTGATGCACATGTTTATCCTATTCAATGCATTTTTTGTGTTTTTTAATTCACAATGCAGGTATGACATGGTTTTTGCCCCTTTTACTGGCGTTGATAATCACAAAAAGTGCATTACTTTTGGTGTGGGTTTGTTGTCGAAAGAAGATGTGGAATCATATGTTTGGTTATTTCGTTGTTTCTTGAATGCAATGGGTCGGGAACCCAAGTGCATCATAACAGATCAAGACCCATCCATGAAAATTGCTATTCCACAGGTTCTCACAAAATCATGTCATAGATTTTGCATGTGGCATATTATGGAGAAGGTGAGTAAGAAAGTTGGACCTGTTTTGAGTAACAATTCTGATTTCATGAAGGAATTGAATTCTGTTGTGTGGAGTCATTATTTGCAGCCAGCCGAATTTGAACTGAGATGGACCAATTTGATGAAAGAATATGACCTACTTAATCACAATTGGTTCTCACAGATGTTTGAGATTAGGAATATGTGGATTCCTGCTTATTTTGGTGATATATTTATGGCGGGTTTGCTTAGGACTACATCACGTTCTGAGAGTGAAAATAATTTTTTTAATGAATTCACGAATCCTAATTTCAGTCTGGTGGAGTTTTATATGCAGTTTGAGAGTGCAATGGATTCTCAAAGACATAATAGTGCACAATTGACGAAAGTTTCTGAGTCCTCTATTCCCGAGTACAAGACCCCGTTACATATTGAAAGATATGCTTCTTCTGTTTATAATCATTCAATTTTTTATCTCGTTCAGAAGGAAATATGTTGTGCTTGTTTTTCTTGTGTTGTTCTCAGTCTCCATCATGAAGGTTGTGTGTTTACGTATGTCATATCAGATGAACGAGGTTTTAATTTCACAGTTGTGCACAATAGTACTGACGGTTCTACAGTTTGTTCTTGCAAACATTTTGAAAGGATTGGAATATTGTGTCGTCACATTTTTTTTGTGTTGAAAGAGAAGAAGGTCAATGCAATTCCAGATAGATATGTGCTACGTCGATGGTGCAAAGATTCCATTCTAAAGCCCCTTAATTCATTTGAAGATGGTGTTTTTCAACAGTGTGTTGACACAGAAGAACAAAACTTAGCTATGAAGACATTGTGGTCCGATATTCATTTCTGCGTTGGAATGATTGACCATAAACCTCAATTGTTTCAGCAGTTTGCAGATGCCATTAAGGTGCAGAAAGAATTATTGTGTAGCTCTCAAGGGAGTAGTGCAGCAGCATCCACAAAAAGTGATGTTATCAAAAACTTTTATGGGTCATCTATTCCTACCGAAGTTAATGTGCATCCACCTCAGCAGTCCCGAAACAAGGGTTGCGGTAAGAGAATCAAAGGTGGCAAGGAGAAGGCTATTGAAGTGAGCCAGAAGACTAAGAGATTATGTAGAAAATGTAATCAAAAAGGGTATCATGACAGTAGGAATTGTCCTTTGAACTCGGAGGAATGATGTTTTTTTATTCACTTTTATGAAATTTGCTTTTGATCCTTTTTAGCAATGAATGTTTATTTCTAATCATTTTTGTGAATGGCAATTCCAATCTATACGAATGATTATTGTTTTCAATTTATTTTTTTAATTCTTTGTTTTCCTTTTGCATAATAATATTACAAATTTGTACTGATTGGGAAGGATTTTTCCTTCAATTCCTCTAAGTAAAGGAAAAAATACTCAATGATTTCAACCAATGGTGCATTTTTTACAACACAAATGTGCAGTCTTTAAATTACTCTAACGTGCATTCAATAATTCATATCATTAGACATAATCTATTTCAGTTTAAGTACATCACAAAAAAATAGCACATTAAATGCATTTCATAAGGCACGTAATTAAAATGAAATTGAATTCATAAAAAATTGTAGTCTTTTAAACACATATTGAATTGTATTAAGCAAATAAAGCATTGACTTATTTAAACACCCCATTGTTTTTATTTGAAAAGATAAACACATGAGGTAGATATGCACATTCACCACACCACATAACATTGTAAGTATAGGTCAAACAATAAAGACAAAAACAAATGCAATTTAAACTGAATAATGCAATTCGTGTCGTTAACCAAAAAACCCAAATGTATAAGGCACCACGCCTTTTAAAAATAAGAAATGCGCGTCACAAAAAAAAGTTCAATCATTGTTTAATCCCAACTTCGTGTTTACTTAATATTCTTTCCTTTCCCAAATTGCTTCACCTCCTCTAAGCTCTTTTCCTTCATCTCATTGACGTCTGATGTGATAAATGCTGCACAATACTTGACTCGCAATGCCATCAGTCGCTTCACATCCCCTTTCTTCACTCCACAATCCCATCCTTTGGCGCCTTGCCCCATGTAGGTCTCCATGTGCCGCATGCTCCACAAGCCATAATCATGCTCATTTTTAGTTTCTCTCCAATTCATTTCCAACCTCTTCACATTCGGTGTGTAAAATGTGTTGTGTTCATTATCAAGACGCAGTTCTGACAAGTAACCCACAAACATATCTCTCTGTTTTCACAATTTACAAGTGAACCAATTAATATTTGTGAATCAAGAGAATTCGTACATATTACGATGTTGATGTGTATCATTTACACACTTACCAAAGTATTGGGCATCTCACCATACTTGTCATCCAAGTCCAGTTTATCAACTGTGTTGTCTAACACTTCAACTTGTTGTTTCTTCATGTTGAAACACACAACATAACAATGTTGTGGTTGCACAATTGGGAAAAAGAACTGCACCACAAGAACATAACTTGTTACAATACAAAATCGTTTGCACAGGTTCTGTAAATCTTAACAATGATGCACACACAAACACACACATAACAATTTTTTTTACTATTTAACCTCTTGTCTGTAGCATTTTGCATCACCCATCTCCATATCATCTTTTCTTTGGCATTTGCTGTGTCTGAAGGGTCTATAACCCTTGCCATGTCTTGCGATTTACACACTTCCGCAGTCTTTCCCGTCCGTCTTGGCCTCAAATAAGTGCTTTTCCCTAACACCAATTGCTTATTTACTCCCTTCATTTTGTCCTCCTGCATATTGAAGTTAAAAACAAATATTGTATATGTGGTCAAAGTAACATATGCAATCCACAATGACGCCTCAACAGTTGCACATTACGAATTCTAAGATTATTGTAAACTTTGACTAACCTCAATCACTGCTTCTTTTCCATTCACCACCTCACTTGTCAGACCCTCCTCTTCGTGCTCCTAAACAAATGAAAACACTATTAATATTATACTTGAAAAAATCTTCAAAACAAATGCATTCTTTAAATATAAACTTCACTTACCTCAACAAGTGCTTGCTTTCCCTTCAATGTCCTAGTCATATCCTCCTCCAACTGATCGTTTAAAAAAAAATTAAATAATTACATATCTGAAACAATACGTCATATATATGCTCAAATAAAAAGTCATACTGCTCAATCAAGCTTTACAAGCTGCAATTTTGGTTACTTTAATATTATATTATTTGAATATTTATACACTTTAGTCACCTCAACCACCGCTTCTTTTCTCTTTATTGTCTCTGTCCTCAGATCCCCCTCACCTTGATCCTGCAAAACAATTGAAATAATAATAGTAATACAAGTTTCACACAAAAAGTTTTCTATATGCGAAAAATGAATATACACAATGCACACGCAAGCCTCACCATCTGCATATTTTGCTGTTTTACCTTTTCGAGTAGAACGTATATTGTAAATATGTATAATTTTTATTTACCTCACCAGCTTCATTATCTTCCATCACTGTCTCAGTTCCCACATTACCCACTCCTTGATCCTTAAAAAACAAAATTTAAAGTAAGTACATTATTTTATATAAAAAAATAAGCATAATATGAGTTAGCTTTTGTATATATACCATATCATCATTCACTTCTTTATCAATTTCGGCACACAGGTCTGTAATGCTGCCCCATTGCGTAGGTTTTTCTTGTGTCAGGCCAATTGAAAAAGATGGCTGCTCTTGAATACCCTTCTCATACAACGACTTCTTCATATTTGCTCTCTCCACCCTCTCAACTGCACTTATCGTTTCATCCCAAAACGCAGCGTCTTCTATCTCCGCGGTACTTCTAACTTCTGTTTCTTCTCCACCATCCACCATTCTTTTCTTCTTAGCTAGACCAATCAAATCCTGTGCAGCCTCTTGCATTTTTATGTACTTTTGTGATTCAATTAAGCTTCTCGGAGCTTGTTCACACATGTTTATCACATCAACCACAATTGATGCCAAGGCTTTGGTTTTTTCAGCAAATCTGATCACAAATTCCTGTAATAAATAATCAAAGATAAAGGTTTGTCATATTCACACTCATGCAAAATTTATATGATAAATTTTGCTCTTCTCAAACATGTATTTTTAAAACCATACCTCAGCTACACTTCCAGTAGCAGTACATTGCACCAACATTTCCTGTCTGGTTCCAGCTTCCCCATCTATTCCCTTTTCCTGATTCGTCTGCACACATCCTTCAATATTCATTGCCACATCACAGTACCCCAACCCAAAACCTCCTGTCTCAATTTCTAGCAATTCTCTATCCCTCAGTCGTTTTCCATTCCACCCTTTCAGAACTGGTAGAGTCCTATCCACTTTGCGTCTGTATAACTCAACACGATCCACATAGAACAACTGCACAAAAAATCATTATTAATACATTTTACAGATTAGAGGAAATAAAATATTAAATTCTGTAAGCATATTTTTTAATTAATTTAACTTACGATTAGAAACAACAATGGACCGGTAAAGGCTTTTTCTTTCTTCTTGTCCCATGACACTTTGTTCTCAATCAAACAATTAAGAACATGGTCGCACCAATTTAGTTCACTAATCTTGTCCACATCTTCCAATTGATTCATTATCAGTGGATTGACATATCCATTCTGGGTGCTATCAAGCAACAAATATACAACAAGAACGACGAAATGCCTCTTGAACCAATCACCTCCATGAGTGTTGCTAAGCATGGCCGCACTAACATCAGAAGGGCTAATCTTTGAGTCCTCTTTGTCAAATATTTCTCTCCATTCATTCAACAAGGCACAGTCTTCATTTTTCTTCTTTTGAACAATTGGTTTTCCTCCCAAACGAAACCCCAAGACTCTTGCTACATCCTCCTCTGTTATATGCACATTAGTACCATCGGGAAGCACTAATGAGCATTTTTTGGCGTCAAACCTGTCCACCACCCAAAAACCAAGCTTTCCAGGAATTTCAGCAACATCCAGCTCAAACAGTGCACCAAAGCCTATTTTTTTAACATCAGCTTTCTGAGGTTCGGTCATTGCACTCAGAGCCTTAACTAACACATGAGGTGATGATCTGGTACGTATAGTCTTATAGCCAGATTTTATCTGTTTTATACTCTTTTTCTTGGCCATCACCTCAGTAGCAACGTTACCAACATGTGGTTGAACCTGGAAATCATCATCACTATCTTCCTCTCCTCCCTTTTTCCTCTGTCTCTTAACTCTATTCTCTGCAACTTCATTCGCAGTTGAGTCCATTTTTCTCTTGCCCTTGTCTTTCCTAGCATTTTGCAATATTGTCTCCCGCCTTTCTGCAATATGAAATTCAATGCACCTTTAATAATAAACCATGCATAAGTAAATGTTGTTTATTACATACACCAGTTTATGTAGTTACAAGCACAGTTTCACATATACCATGTTAGTATACATTTTCACCGAATAAGTAAATGCAGAATATTAAGTCACCATAGCACTTTATTAACTCTCAATTGCAGTTTCACATATAACACCAATTAAGTATATTTCCACACTTTTACAAGTAATTAATGCATTCAAATAACCCATCGTTCACATATCACAATGCACTTTACCTTCAAAATACCAACACAAAACATATATGAAAATGCACTTTCCATAAATTACAATATCACCTTTCACAGGCCTATAAGTAAATGCAGAATATTAACTAACCATAGCACTTTATGAACTCTCAATTACACTTTCACAAATAACACCCATTACGTATATTTCCACACTTTTATAAGTAATCAATGCATTCAAATAACCTACAGTTCACATATCACAATGCACTTTATTAACTAACTATGCTTCTTTTGCACATAACTTAATAGTAATCATACATTCCGAATTTTGAACTTTCAACAACCAGTTTCATACTAAGCACATTCTGCAATTACACATGCACAATTTCAGAACACCATATTACTTTCAAAATGTCAATACCAAACATATATGAAAATGCACTTTCCCTCATTAGAATATTACCTTTTCCTGGCCTATAAGTAAATGCAGAATATTAACGAATCATTGCACTTTATGAACTCTCAATGACACTTTCCTAGATAACACCCATTACGTATATTTCCACACTTTTAAAAGTAATCAATGCATTCAAATAACCCACAGTTCACATATCACAATGCTCTTTATTAACTAACTACGATTCTTTTGCACATAAATTAATAGTAATTATACATTCAGAATTTTGAACTTTCAACAACCATTTTCATACTAAGCACATTCTGCAATTACACATGCACAAATTCAGAACACCACTTTACCTTCAAAATACAAGCACAAAACATATATGAAAATGCACTTTCCCTCATTACAATATCACATTCACAACACCCATCACCAGTATGAACTCTATCCTTCTTTTCGAAAATACTTCACAACAAACTCTGTTTCACACATAATTAAAAAAATCACTATTGATTAATTTCACTGATAGCACTTTGAATTTAATTTTTTTCCCAATAAGTAAATGCAGTTTATTCAGTTTCAATAGCACTTTCCGAACTTTGAATTACACTCAAACTTTACACCAATTAAGTACATTACCGATATGAACTATACGCATTCTTTTCAGAAATTAAAGCATGTTCATTACCAATCGATCGATTTATAACAAATTGATAGATATGAACCACATAAAAACACAAATACATCACTTTTTATAGTTTCTCATGAAATATCTTCCTAAACGTTCATAACAATGGACTTCTTCGAACATGCATTCAATCCATAACCAAAATTTTTTTACCCTTACATATAATCACCAAGTGGCTTTTCAGTTTTCGTACCTGTAGCACTCTTCCCGCTTCCTGATGCAGTGTCTCTCTCGTTCGCCGCTGCCATCGCGCTTCGAACCGTTGCTAGGGTTTCGACTGTCCCGGATTGCTTCTTCCTACCGTCCGTCGAGCTCTGGTTTCAGTAGAAGTCTGCAGAAGGAAGTTCTCTTCTTTCAAATATACCGGCACATTAACCGGGATTCTTGCCATCTAAAAAATAGTGCGCTCAACCGCCTTAATTAATTGCTCCAGCCTTTTACCGAAATGCCCTTATAATGCACGCTTGGCATTTTAAGTTGCTGCACGCACGTATCACATGATTTTTTTACTCGCCCAAAACTTAAATCCCAGCCGCAAGATTGATACAATGGACCGTCCAAAATGAATCTTTTTCCCTCTCCTGACAGTGTGTTCTCACCGGAACTGCTCCCTATATATATATATATATATATATATATATATATATATATATATAAGCAAATGACGAAAATACCTCCATAAAATGTGTGTGTATACTTTAACGTCCATGTTTGGCTCGAGTCCTATAGAGTTTAATTTATGGGAAAGTACCTTTAACTAACACACTCTCTTTCATAAATCAAAAATTATACGTACATTAGAAATAAGAATGTTTTTAGTTGGATTGTTTTTAGTCACAGATCAAATCAGATTAAACTAGATTAAACTAGATCAGATTCGACAATTACTTCGTATAAAATACACCAAGATCAGATATTTAGCAGACCAGACCAATTCAGATCACATCGAAAAATTTCAGCCCAATTAAAAACATCCTAAATTTAATATCATAATATCAAATATTTGATGGTTTGATATTAGTTTTTGATGTCTTAAATGAATGGATTTCTTGTACAAAAGTGACTCCATATTACTTTTTGTTTTATGTTCAAATAGTTAGTACTATTAGAATATATTTTGAAAGTATGAATAATTGTTTTATGATAAAGTACTCCCTTCGTTTTACACACTTTTTAAGAAAGTTGGATTGTTTGACACTGTTTGGACACTGTTTGACACTATTTTGCACTGTTGTGCTTACCAAAAAAAGGAAATGAGACTTTTATTTAGGGACGACCCGAAAAGGAAATAGAGAGTTTTATTCCCCCTGATTGATACAGTAACAAAAACTACAAAAGCAAAGATTTCTTATCATTTATTCTTGTCTGTTTTAAAATACTAGGTAAAAAATGAATCAAAAGTTTGTTAATCTCAGTACTACATTGTTTTTTGCAAATTTTGTGAAGACAACCTTTGCACCAGACATGCAGGAGCAGACAATAAAGGGTGGCCTCCCATCTTGAATCCGTTGCCTTCTAAACATTTTCTGGTGGTTGGAGAAGGTTGATTTACATGGCCACCTCTGTGATGTACTTCTAATCTATTATAATATATGTTCTATAATGATGTTAACATTTTAATGATACAGTGATGTCATTAAACACAAGATACTTGACAAAGATAGAGAGGTGATCATCATCATCCACCTCCTACCCCTCATCCCTCTCCCTCCCCTTCCCCTCCTCCTCCTCATATCCCTCCTCTCCTCCACCCTATCCCCTATCTAACTAGTACTTGTTCACTCTTGAATAAATATACAAACTAAGTGGTTGGAGTGTAAAACAAGAATGTAATAATGTAAAGTTTCATTGACCTGCAGGCACTTGCATAAGAGGAAGTGAGAGGCTAGGGTTGAAAGTGTGCTTCGTGACATCAGCGTTTTTGTGTAGTTCCTTCGATGTATTAAACGATGGAGGGAAATTGTCAGGAACTCGTCACAATAGGGGAGATGCAAAGCTCGACTTATAGGAACTTGTTGTCTGTACTAGGTGGCAGCTTGGGCGATGAACAGGCAGGGATGAGCGTCGATGAAAGAGACGTGAAGAGGTTAGAGATTTACATGTGAGATGCTGTATTAACGGTCCGCCCCTTCGTGATTTGCCATGTTGGAGCAAGCATGGGGCCAAGGTTCGGAAAATGACACTTCATGGTTGGATTTGGTCACATGTAGTTTTTTTTTTCAGTTTTCCTTCAAGCTTTATTTTTGTGTGTTTTGGGCGTGTTTTGAGAACGTTGATTGTTTTGTTATCGTGAAAGGAAGTATTTTGGCTTGTAGGACCGACTCTTACTTCGAATATCTAGCATATCCAACAAAGAGTGTTACTCTTTTTTATGGTGGACTCTTTTACGTACGCTTGGTCAGAGAGTGAGTGAACTATTTGGTCATATGCAAGCTAGGAGAAGAGAGATTTGATTAAGTGTTTCTGAAAAAATGTAAGGTTTTGAAATGTTTTGACTTTTAAGAAGAATTATGTAAGTTTTTTTTATACTCTAGGGGTGTGGGGGGGGGGGGGGGGGGGGGGCTTGGGGGGGGGCTTGGGGGGGGGGGGGGCTTGGGGGGGGGGGGGGGGTTGAGTGATCAGGGCTGAAACTCACTCTATTAAGTTTCAAACTCTTATGTGCCTAGCGGGTTTCGAACTCGCGACCTCCCACTACGCACGGTAACCTCACAACCAGCTGAGCTGTAATACTTGGTTGAAGAATTATATGTAAGTTATTACTCCGTATCTTTTATTGTTTCAAATTAAAATTAAGGTGCATAAATGACCAACAAAAAGTATTGCAAATTTTTAAAATCTAATGTCTTGATGGGTTAGAATTTTGTCATCATTCTATTTTCGGTATCCAAAATTTTTGCAACTTTTTCTTTCAATAAATTAATTTGTGGATTTTAACATTTCTCTATCCTTCACAAAAACCTCAACTATATAATTTGTACACTATTAATTTGCTTGGCCGTCAATATTTGAAAAGTTTGCAATGTAGAAGGGAGTAATTTTCGTTTTTTCACTTTCAAATATATTACGACATTCATCCCCACTTAAGGTTCCTATTAAAAAATGACATAGTTATTTAAGTAATAAATAAAAAGGTAATCCAAATACATCTTTAGAGATAGTTTTGATGAATATATAATATAATGACGTCATTAATGATAATGTGATGTTATAGATGTGTTATTTGTAATATTTAATGACTAAATTGTTATTTGAAAGTATTGACAATTTCAAAAAATAGAAAATATATTGTTTTTCTATTTTAATTGGATAATTTAAAAAATTGTTTTTGGACGATTTGGATGAGATGAGCAGCAATTGTGGGACACCAATTGGCGCAATGGCGCCTCTCATTGAACACCTTCTGGATACAGACCAGCTCCTGCTTTCTGCTGACTTATGCTCTGGTCGATCTTGACTTGAGGGCATATTTTCTATTTCCGTTGTCTTTCTTGTTCTTTAACCTTCTTTTGCTTTGTTTTTTTCAAGTGCAAATATAGAATACTCCGTATTATTTAATGTCCAAGACTCCATTCTTATTTTATTTATTTTCTTATCCAATCAACTTTTATAACTTCACTTTCTAATTTGTGCATTATAAAACATTTTAGGTATTAATATTTTATTTTATTAAATATTGTGTATTAATTATTTTAATAATGTGTGTTAATTACTAACATGACTTCTGTGTTATACCTAAATGAGTATGATATTTAAAAGGAATGAGCATACACAACTGAATATTCAAACACATTCGAGATTTTTAAATGAGCCTCTGAAGTTTTCGATACTCATTTTGTACGTTACGTACGCTCATCTGGTATTGGTTTTGTGCTCATTTCAAAATGTCATATAAATGCATATCTCAAAACTATCATATTACATAAGATTCACATGAAAGTTGATTATAAACTCGAGAGCAAAGATAATGATACTCAATTGCATGTTTCTAATACTCAATAGATGAGGGTTGATGTTCAATGAAAATGTCTTGAGGCTCAACTAACAAAGCTTATGATTTCCATATCATTGCTCATTTGGTAAGTGAGTATGCTCATTTTGTACTGGTGTTATGCTCAATTTAAAATGTTATATAAATGCATATTTTAAAATAATTAGACTCTTAATACTCAACATAATAGGTCTGATCCTCATTAAAATATGCGAATTTAATGTAATATGACACTTTAAATATGCATTGATATGACATTTTACATATGAGCATAAAATCAGTACCAAATGAGCATATGTAACTTACACAATGTGCATTGATATGAAAACTGTAAATTTGTTAGTTGAACATCACAGCATTTTCATTGAGCATCAAACATCCTCTATTAAGACGAAATTCATGGTTTCTATTAAATGAGAATTAATGAATATTTATTGAGCATCAGACCAATTCTGTTGAGTATTAGGAGTTTGATATTGAGCATCGAGATCTCTACTTCGTATCTTATATTCACTTTCATTTTCTTATTTTTTTTCTTTAAAAAAATTATGAAATTATATCTGTAATCAACTCTTATGAAACTTCAATATGTGAATCTAATGTAATATGGTACTTTTGAAGTATGCATTGATATGACATTTAAAAAATGAACATAAATGAGTATAAATTGGGTATATGTAACTTACAAAATGAGCATTAATATGAAAATCATAATATGATACTTTTGAAATATACATTGATATGACATTTTATAAATGAGCATAAATGAGTATAAATTGAGCATATGTTACTTACAAATGAGCATTGATAAGATTTTTAATTGAGCATCAAGACGTTTTCATTGAGCATCTGACCGGTTTGAACTTGCAAGTGTACAAGTGCCGATATAGTAATAAATTCCGGTAAAATACCGGGTCGAATCCACAGGGAAAAGTTGTTTAATTTGATCCGAGAGTAGATGACTTTAAATACATAAATGAGTAAAATGCAGGGATTTTGAGTTGTGTGTTGTTGTGAAAACAACAACTTGATTCTTCTTTTTAATTTTCAGAGATATAACTTAAATTAATTTGATTAAAGTGATTGATAACAACAACTAAGGCTTCGAGAATCGCTTAAATGCTTTAATAGGGTTGAATATTAGTTCTTTACCAAAAATTATGAATACGATGTCGCTAATATATTCTCAACTCCGGTTAAGGCAGCGAGAGCGTGGTTTTCGTTACGTGTAAGTCCCGTTACGGCTTACATTCATCTACCAAAAACCCCGTTGAATATCAAGACATCACACCCGTATCATATAATACCGGATATATTTCTATTCTCGGTAATATATATGTTTATCCTTTAATATTCATAGTTTAGACCTCAACGTTAATTGCAAGCATAAACTAAGTTTAACATACTTCTATGTTGTACACCATAGTCATAAACAATCAAAATGTAAAGGATAAATCACAATTTATTGGTTTAGAACTTTTATCAAACACCTAGTGGGCATAGAAGTTCATCCCTAGCCTTAACTAAGAACTTAGCTTCTAGTTCTCATATTAATTACAAAAGTGTAACTAAGATAAAGGAAATACAATAACATACAAGAAATAATATCTAGAACCAATTGTAGAGGAGAGAAATGGCTTCTTCTCCAACACTTCAAGAGAATGCAAAAATAAAATATAAAAACTGAAATTTAAGCTTCAAGGATGGATTGATGATCTTGTTTGATGAATTGGGGGCTTTATATAGGCTAAAAATTGGCATCTTTTAGTCTATTTGAGCCCAACAATTAGGCATGGAAGATATATTTGATCAGATCATGAAGAAGGTGAAGTTTTCCCATCAAAATATTGCTGCACGTTCCTTTTTGTATTTGCAGGATCAGACCTACCCGGCGCCGGGTAAGCTACTGGATTGGCTGGTGCGAAAATAAAACGTCGGGCCGGAGCCGGGTATAGGTTGGACCGGCGCCGGGTAGCTCCTTTTTGTATTTTCTTCGCTCTTCACTCCATTTGACGCCCGTTGTTGTCCCTGAGGTGCCGGTTCTTGGTCTCTTTTCCCCATTGACTCCCGTTTCTTCATTTTTGACGCTTCAGTGCGGTTTCGCTCAAATTGGGATTTTTATCTGTTTTATCTTTGAATATTTGTACAGATAATCATAATTACCTATATAAAATATAGATAATTGCTGTGCTTATCAGCATCAAATCTCTTCTATTGAATATGAGAAATATTCAATAGAGTATCAAGGTATATGCTCGATCTAGTATCTATAATCAACTCTTACGTAAATCATATGTAATACGATATTTTTGTAGTATGCATTGATATAACATTTTAAAATGACCATAGATCCATTACCAAATGAGCATACAAAACGCACCAAATGAGCAATAATATGAAAATCATAAGCTTTGTTAGTTGAGAACCATGACATTTTCATTGAACATCAAATCTCTTCTATTGAGTATCAGAAGCATGCAATTAAGTATCATGATCTATGCCCCCATGTGAATTTAATATGAAACTTTTGAAATATGCATTAACATGACATTTTAAAATGAGTATAAAACCAATACCAGATGAACGTACATAACTTAGAAAATGAGCATACAAAATTCAAAAGCTCATTAGAATTCTCTGATGTGTTTAAATGTCCATTTTTGCACATGTATCATAATGACAATTGATGGAGCTAAACTTGCAAGTATACAAGTGCCGATATAGTAATAAAATACCGGTAAATACCGGGTCGATCCACAGGAAAATGGTTGATATTATAAAGTCGAATATTGAATGCAAAGAATATAAATGATATAATTTTTCAGGAACTTTGTTCTTGAGATTGGTTTAAACAAGAATGAGAATTACTAAGGCAATCAGGATTTACCTAAATGCTTTAATAGTTATTTAATAATAGTTCTTTCCCAATAATTATGAATACGATGTCGCTAATATATTCTCAACTCCGGTTAAGGCAGCGAGAGCGTGGCTTTCGTTACGTGTAAGTCCCGTTACGGCTTACATTCATCTACCGAAAACCCCGTTGAATATCAAGACATCACACCCGTATCATATAAAACCGGATATATTTCTATTCTCGGTACTATATATGTTTATCCTTTAATGTTCATAGTTTAGACTTCAACGTTAATTGCAAGCATAAACTAAATTTAAAATACTTCTATGTTGTACACCATAGTCATAAATAATAAAAATATAAAGGATAAATCACAATTTATTGGTTTAAAACTTTTATTAAACACTTACTGTGCATAGAGGTTCATCCCTAGCCTTAGCTAAGAAATTAGCCTCTAATGCTCATATTAATCACAATACAATATTGAAATGTAATGTAACATGAAATTACAAAGGAAATAATACCTAAACACCAATGATTTCGGAGGTTGAAGTTTCCTCCTCAAGAACTTGAAGAAAATACCAAGAACAAAAATATAAAAGCTAGGAATTAATCTGTGGAATAGGATGTCATTGCTTGATGAATTGAGGGCTTTATATAGGCTAAAGAATGACATCTTTTAGTCTATCCGAGCCCAACAATCAGGTATGGAGCAATATTTGATCAAGAGATGAGGAAGGTGAAGTTTTCCCATCAAAGATCCTCTTGCACGTTGCTGTGTTTTAGCAGAAAATCATCCCAATCGGCCCCGGTCAGTCTAGAACCGGCCCGGTCGCAAACAGGCTCGTTAAGTGCGAAAAAACCTTCCAACCGGCGCCGGTTATAGGCTGACCGGCGCCGGTTGCAGCGCCCCAAATTTGTACTTCGTTTTTCTTCCTCCGAAATGGATCAAAACGTGTCGGTTTTTGTACCGGGATTTTGGGAATGTTTCGCTGTGAATTTGGACATGATTCCTTCACCAAAGTTGTAGATGATGAAGTCTTCTATCCACCAAAACTTGAATGACGTGATTTTATTCATCCAATTAAACGTTATGGCTAAAACACTGAGAGGTATGCATTCTGAAATCCCACCAGCAACATCTGACTTTGTTGGTTGATTGAGTCTTGTTCCTTTCATATTTTGGCCATGACGTCTTCATAACATTTGTACCTTATTGAGTTAAAATTCACATGAAATTCGAATCGAGTGATTTCGAGTTCTCTACAATACGTTATACTCAAATTATGGGCATAACGTCATCCTCTTGGTCTAAAAAAAGGTTCATCACAATGTTTTATGTCTTAGCACTCATTCTGAAGGTATTTGTCCGATTTCTCTTCTTTTCTTCGCTTCAACAAATACTTATAAATACTTATGTTAAACACAAGTAAATATAACGTGTATCAACAAACATAATAATGACAAACATAATAATTTTATATTTGAAATAATAGGGATCTTAGCATAACATAAAACGCATGCTATTTATTTTACACCATACTCATTTCAGCATAACATAAAACGCATGTTAATTAGTAATTAGTACATAATATTTAATAAAATAATAAATATTCATCTTACACTAAAAATAAAAAATAAGACATTAATACCTCAAATATTTAATAAAGTAATAAATATTCATATTAAACTAAAAATAAAAAGTAAAACATTAATATCCTAGATATACATAATAAATTAAAGGTAAAATCAATGGAAAAGGTGTTAAAACAGAAAAGGGGAAAAAATTAAAAAGAAAGATCAGAGTTACTTGAAAGCAAAAAAAAAAAAGAGTCAAACGGAAGATAGCAGATGCAGATATGCTTGCGCGTAGTGGACTAAAGCAGAGGTGGGTTCGGTTCTTGCGGTTCGGTTTTGACCTAAAACCAAATATAGAATCGAAGTAAAAAGTTCGGTTCGGTTTCGGTTCGGTTTTACACTCCAAAACTTGGAACCACGGTTTGATTGGTTCGGTTTGTTTCGGTTCGGTTTCAGTTTTTTCGGGTTTTTACCAAAAAATTCTCACTTGATTTAAAATTGATATAAAACTTAGAGGGATCAAACATATTACATAAAGAATGCAAGCACAATACAATAACAAATAAAATAAAAATGAGAAGAGATAAATATGTCTTGAATTATATGAGTATGCGAGATAGATAAAACTGTATATATTATTGATTTAATTTGTTTGTGAGTAGTTCGAAAAAAGCTCATGAATATATACGTTATATGTGAAGTTGAGATGAATATTTATTGTTTTATCAATACAAAATCTTTAAGTCAGCTAAAAATAAAAGTTAATTACTACTAATAACTAGTAAACACATATGATCATCATTCAATATAGCTATTATTACAGACAATGAATGTGTAAATGAATTTATAAACTAAATTAAATTAAACATAACACAAACATTATTTCTCTAACACAAGAAAACCAAAGACTATTGATGATATTAAGATTAACTAGAATTAATGCTTAACAATTAACATATAAATTTCATATTTTAAAAAGTTCGGTTTGTTCGGTTCGGTTTTGAAGGATAAAAACCAAAACCGAATCGAACAACTTCAGTTCGGTTTGGTTTTTTACATTCGGTTTCGGTTTCTTAGCGGTTCGGTTTTATTTGGTTGCGATTCGATTTAATTTGATTCGGTTTTCGGTTTTTCGATTTTTCGGATCCGGCCCTAGACTAAACCTGGCAGGGAAAACATAAAAAAGAGCCTAAACGGATGAATGGACGAACTGAACAAATCAGAAACAATTACAACCTTTAGACACACTTTCAGTCCGACCGCCGGGCACGAGGAATTCGTGATACCAGCACCTAAAATGAGAATCTCATGACTTTTTATGCTCCCTAGTCCGTATTCTGTAATGAGAGAGGAAGACCCTTCTGTGGAAGGCATCGGAAAAGCGTAGACCCTGCCGGCAAAAATGAAGAAGATCAATAGCGTTCGGCGGCACTTTTTTGACTGGGATTTCAGAGGATTATCAACTGGTAACATTAATTCGCTCATTGCTCATCCACTCTCCTTCAACTGCCTTGGCTTTCATGATCTTGCTTTCGTGTGTAAAACTCAAGACTCATACTTTGAACTTAGTAAATCGAAGTTTGCGAGTCTAAATAAGCTCGATGATGCAGTTGTTTTGTACCGTCAAATGCTTACAATGAGACCCCGTCCTCCCATTGAGAAATTCAATCAGCTCTTGAGTGCCGTTGTCAAGATGGGTTGTCACCACGCCGCTTTCTCTCTATTTCAAGATATTTTTGCTTCTCGCCATCTCTTGATAGATGATTACACACTGAATATTGCTGCCAATTCCCTTACCCGTTTGTTCAAAGTAGATTTGGTTTTTGCTATTTTAGGAATCCATTTGAAACTGGGTCGAATAGCCGATGCTGTTTTGTTCAACACCTTACTAAAAGGGCTTTTTCTTCAACATAGAGTTCAAGATGCTGTTTGGTTGTTCCAGAAGGTATTGAATCAGAAAGTGTGTGAGGTAGATGAAATCACACTATCAATACTCATTGATGGCCTCTGCAAGGCAGGACACACAGTTAAGGCTAGTAAGCTGCTTCACTTATTTGACGAGAAGGGAAACTGCAAGCCAGATGTATTTTCATATAACACCGTTATTGACTCTTTGTGCAAGGATCAAATGTTTGATGATGCGCTGGGCCTGTTTGAGAAGATGATGGAAAAGGGCATTCCTCCTGATGTCGTGACCTATAATTTGCTAATTGATGGGCTCTGTAAATTCAGTCGATGGGAAGATGTCAAACAGTTACTGAAAAGAATGACGGATTACAGAGTTTCTCTGGATGTTCACACATACAACATTCTAGTGAATGGGTTTTGCAGGGAAGGATGGATCACCGGTGCTGCAAAAGTCATGAATAGAATGATTCAAGAAGGTGTGGATCCTGACATAATCACTTACAATGCTTTGATGGATGGATATTGCTCACAAGGAAAACTGGACAGTGCGTTGCAAATTTTAGAGACCATGATAGATAAGGGATGTGACCCGGATATTTACACATATAACATTTTAATAAATGGATATAGCAAGAACGGTTGCTCAGATGAAGCCATAAAGTTGTTTGATAAAATACCAAGTCAAGGCTTAAAGCCCACAGTTATTAGCTACAACATAATCCTGGACTGTTTATTTAAGGCAGGGAGATGTGGTGATGTTGAGAAGCTTTTGAAAGAGATGGTGGCAAATCGAGAACATCCGAATCTCTTCACTTACACCATTATTTTGGATGGATTATGCAAGAACGATCGTGTTTCTCAAGCGCTTTCTTTATTAAGGATGATGGAAGCTAAGAGTTTTGTCCTTGACATAGTCTGCTACAATACTGTTATTAATGGACTATTCTTAGATGGAAGGTCACGGCGCGCAATAGAACTATTCAATGTTCTTCCCTCTAAAGGGCTACAACCAAATAAGGTAACTTACTTGAGTATGATAAGTGGTCTTTGCCGAGAAAGCTTGCTAGAAGATGCAAAAGATACGTTCAATAAAATCAAGAGAAATGGGTACATTGGTGATAGCGTGATATTCAATATACTCATATGTGGGTTATTGAAAAAGAATGAGCATCTTGAAGCAATATTGCTTTTGGAGGAGATGTTAAGACTTGGATTCTCAGCCGACAATAGAACCTGTGAGATTGTACTTGAGACAATGCTCCAAGAAGGACCAGATTCCACTCTACTTCATATGCTTTTGAAAAAAGGAATAGAAGGAAATAGGAAAAAGTTTAGCTCTTAAAATCTTTACCGCGAAATGTATGTATTTGTTTATCTTCCATGTCTCACTACAATAAAATAGATTTATAGAGGCGGGACATAATTGCCTCTAAAGGCATGAAAGTAGCCTCTAATGATTTTTTGGGACAAAATATTGGTTGTCTCTAAGGTGCCCCTAAAGAATCCGTCCCTAAATGATGGTTGCCTCTAAATCGACATTTAGAGGCAACCAAATGTTTGATTCAAAAGGATACGCAATTAGAGGCAACCATAACAACTTGCTTCAAAACATCATTAGAGGCAACTACAATATCAAGCCTCTAAACATCATTGGAGGCAACCAATTTCTAGTCACAAATTACAATTAGAGGCTAACACAATATGGTGTTGCAAAACATCTTTAGAGGCAATGTCATATTTAGAGGCAACCATTATTTAGGGTAAAGATTATTAGTAATAATTGATTGTATCAATATAGTTCATACTTATCATATTTAGAGGCAACCATTAATGGTATTCTATTATGAATAATATATTATTGATATTAATTTTTTTTATTTAAATAGTACAATACTTGATGATTTGTTTTTTGAAAGACAATACTTGATGATTTAGAAATAAAAACAAGGAGACACAAATGAAATAATACTAGATTTATATCACTTCAATAAAAATAATATTTAATCATTCAATAACTAAAATACATCTGTAACTTTATATGACTATTTCCATCAATACAGATTCACAATTAACCAACAAATCTTAGTATGAAGTCCGTCCTATTCTATCGTCTACTAACCACTACGACAGAACAAAAAATAGAATCAAGTATAATCAATTATATTCTTCTGCCTGCATTTCGCCATCTTCATAAAGTATAATCATTTATCTTCTTCTGTCTGCATTTTGCTATCTTCATCTGTCTGAAATATTATAAGCAATAAATTAGTCTTTGTAATTAAAAATAAGAAGGAATGAAATCAAGTAATGAGATATCTCACTAGTTATTAGTTGAGAACATATACATCTCATAATGTTCAGAAAGTTTGTGAAATACAACTGCATAAACATTAGCACACTTTGAACCAGTTCAACTTAATGTTGTGTACAATTTGGAGCTGACTTCACCTTTTACTATGTAACAGAAATCCAGACAAAAAGGAAAAAAAGCCAAACATTTGATCAAAATGCAAGTGCACTAGCTGAATAAACATCATATTAGGCGTCAACAGAGCTGCTACATTAAAACAAAAGAAGTTCTAACTAAATGACCTGATATTGTCAATCTGGAATTCAAGGCATTCCAGTTTTTTTCAAAAAAAACAAGATATAAGAAGGGAAGAGTCATTGTCAGTCATGGCATATAGAGCGAAACAAATTTGGGATAATGATAGGAGCTCAAATATTCAGAACTCAGGGGATATGTATTTTGGCGGAGTATATGTTCGAAGGAGTAAATAAAGCTGTAGTATTAGTATTAGAAAGTAAATATTTTGGGGACTACGGTCTTTGTAATTGTTCATATTCTCTCTCTTAATAATAAAACTACAGATTACTTTCTTGATCTTTCTTGGTGAATTGTTACAGAATTGATCAATTCTATCACATAATAAGGCTCACTATTTTTAAATGCTTCTATTAACTTGGGATAGCTAGAATAAAAAAGTCCAATATACAAATGTTCCGATTAAATGGCCATTGTAATTCAATATATCACTTGCCGAAAGAAAGGTATTGGCATAAGAAGACTCACCATTTTCCTAAATAGTTTACGCTACCAATGGGGAAGAAACTCATACTTGTACCAGTACAGAATATTTCATCAGCGTCAAGAAATTCCTATATGAACAAAAACTGTTCTTCAACCTGGAAACCTTGGCTGACAGCCACATAATATCAATAAATCTCTTTCAGGTTAATCCGAGCAGGATGGTCTTTTTTATTGCTAAGAGTTACAATTGAAGCACCAGATAAAATCATTAAGAATTAATAAGGAATACATTTATGCACCTCAGATAAAGAAGCAAACAATGCCAAGATGCCTTCCCAAGTATTTAGATCGGTTAGAGTTTTTACAAATGACATTTAAAGCGATTCAATCACAACCTGCCAAAAAATATCCATCTAGCAAAGAAGTAGCTTAATGATATGAACTTTTGGAAAAGAAAAAGGGCTCTTAGTATTTTACACCAACTAGCAGTATTTCGTAATATCACTGTGCATATGTGCTATTAGACGTACAGAAGCTCTAAATCAGAATTTGCCTACATACTTGATCGGCCAGAACAAGAAAAGCTCTTAACATTTGGAACAAACACTAGTTTGGTAGTAAATTTGAAATGCTGGTAAGTGAAAAACTGAAGACAATTCAGCACTTGGAATATGATGGTCCTACAAAGAAACACTATTTACATTCAAACTTTTGGAGACTAAATACATAAACTTACTAATATGGCAGATTAATCGGGAATAACGGTGAGCCAGCACATCCTAAAAGTGAAATACCGGGGTAGATTGTAATTTGCATAAGCAGATTCCAGAGCTTTGTAATGAAGCACTGGAAGCAACGAAAAACATAAGCACTAAAGAGTAAGAAGACCCAGAACTAAGAAAAGAACCAGATTTGGAGATATGTTGCATGCTACTGCAGACCCTGAAATGGTGTATTCCAATATCATCACCCATCCAATCAACCAAGCAACATTGAGATAAAACCGCATTAGAACACGCAGCATACCTAGAGAAGTTATAAGGGTTTTCCGCTGGAACCTACATGAGGCTATACCCACAGTTACTGCACATATCTCAGATTATTAGAGCATAAAATATGAAACTTTATGCATTAACCTACTCCAATGCATATGTAAGAATAGTGATGGGCACTCCCTGCAGAAGGACAATGACTTGCAAGCTCAGCGTAGCAGAAGGCAGAAAGTGATGCCGCTATCCCAGCAATAAAAAAGGAAAGGGTGAGTGATGGGCTTGTCTGCTCTCTGGCAACAGTCCCAAACACCCAACTATAATATACACACCAGCACCAACTGTGGAACCAACACCTATACAAAATTATGCAATGAGACAGGTAAATATCAATGCTTATGCAAATACCAAAAAGCACAAAACCATAAAAGTCAATAGTCAAATGATAATTTGTGGACATAAAGTTACAATCCACAATTGAGTTGAAACAAGGGGCTGTGACTCCCTGTGAGATACACACACTAACCTGAATAAATGTTTGACTGTTTACCGAAACATAACAAAATGACTCACAATTCTTGAACACATTCATTTACAGTAATATAGAAATTTATAGCTTTAACAATTGTAATGATAATTTATTAAAAATCAAAAATTAGAAGAGAAGACATACCAGATCCCACATGAAATCAGATGACCAAGGTCAAAGGTTTCAAAAGTTTGATTTCTGTAAAAAGAAAATCACTATATAGAGGATTTCACACTGAATTGGAGATGAATTAAGATTAATAATTACCCATTGATGAAATACGGACAGAAAAGATGAAGACGAGACCCACTCGCCTAGCTTGAGGAACAGTTGTCTCCGCGCTGAGAAATAAGCTAGACTTGTCGGCTGCTCTATTCGCCCTCTGCTACAGGACGATGGATATGAATGATAGGCGGCAAAAATTTAGGTTGGCCGATTGAGATGCCTACACTCGAAAGGAATTAGGGTTTCGCCGGTTAACTTAAAAGTTAAAACTGCTTTGCGGCGGGAATGGTGAAAAATGAAGGCGGCAAATATTTTGGGGGAAAATTTGTTCGGATGGTGTGAAGACTTGCCAGGACACAAATTAGGCTAGGCAATTTTTTTTTTTTTAAGAAAATACGTAGTGCTCGTATTAATTACCGTTAGCTTTTAGGATGTTTTTAGGGATTTTTACTAGGATATTACTAATTTTAAATCAATTACCCAAAAAGTGACCACTTTTAAAAAGGGACAAAAAAGTGATCAAGAAGGTCATATATGTGCAATTAGAAAACATGATGTAACTGCAAAAAGTTTATGTCACTTCGTGTTCGTTTTTTTGTAACTATAGCCACCACCCATGTCACTACAACCACCGCCTGTGTCACTCTAGCCACCGCCCGTGTCACTACAACCACCACCCGTGTCACTGTAGCCACCGTCCATGTCACTGTAACCACCGCCCATGTCACTGTAGCCACCGCCCGTGTCACTGTTGCCACCTCCCGTGTCACTGTAGCCACCGCCCGTGTCACTGTAGCCATCACTCGTGTCATTGTCGCCGGAAATGTGTTGCTGTGAAGGCCGGAAAATTCTCCGATGACTTTTTCCGGTGATTTTTCCAACGACACTGCCACTGTCTCCCTCTGCAAAAATATTGCTGAATTAGTCACTGAAATGAACGCCCCACCGGTTAAGTCGCAGACCACCACCACAGCGGGCCGCAGCAGGCCGCCACTCCCCGCAACACCCTGCCTCCCTGCCCGGCTGCCCAACCACCATCACCACATCCCTACACTACCCCATCACTCCTGCCCACCTCCGCCCTTATCACCCAAGCCCTGCCCTCATCACTTCAGCCATGCCCCACCCCCCACAAGCTGCCCCACACCACTGGTATGCCCCACCCCTCAGCCCTCAGCCCCAAACCCAACCGGCAGTCCCTAACCCTAGCTCCCAACCGCCATCCCACAACCTCCGCTAGTAACCTTAGCCACAACCTCCACCAATTTAGATTCCGACCGTCCAATGCTAGATCTGAAATTTTAAGTGCTAAAAAGGATGGTGAAGCCCCTAAAATCGAAGAAAATTAGAAGAAATAGAAGCAAGGGGCATGGCAATGTCGACAACGGCGACTGCGCGTACAAGGACGGAGGAAACCGGAGGTTACGGACTATAGACAGAAGCAATTTGGAGTGGCGATTTGGAGGTGGAGCTGTCATCTTCACCACATCTTTGTCGAAGGAAGTTGTTTGGCGAGATAACCGGTTTGGGAGAGAGAGGTGCGGGCAAAGAGGATACGAATGGCTACGATGACCAGCGGATGGCGCAGGGGAGGCGGATTGCACAGGGGAGGCAGCTGGCGGCCATTGTAGGTTGTGAGGTCAATGATGAACGAGCTATGGTACAGGGCAGACAGATTGCGCAGGGGAGGCGAGATGCGTAGATTTGGATCGGGAGAGAAGAATAGGGTCACTTTTTTGTAAAGTTAAAAAACACTCATATTTTTTTCCATTAAAACCTTGGTCGTAATAATTGTGCCATTTTTTCATGTTTTTACTTGGACTTGCTGGTCTGGTCTGGTCTGATCTGGTCTGGTCTGAACTGGTCCAGTCTGGTCTGGTCTGATAAGGTCTGGTTTCTTTGTATTTTTATAACTATCCAAGTCTGGTCTGGTCTGGTCTAGTACTAAGAGTCACGGGCTTTTCTCAGATGCTACTCCCCGTGGCATCTCAAAAAAGATCTTTTAATTTTTGAAAAGTTCTTAAAAATTGTCATGTCAAACATACAACTAAAATTTTTAGAGACATTTTGAACAGTAGAAAAGTTAGAAGACAGAGACATTTGCATGCCAAACATAGCCTAAGACATTTAGAATGTGATGTTTTGTGAGTGATTACGTTTTGCAACAAACTTTTAGAGACTAACCCTAAAAATATTGCTTCAAATTGTACCTTTTTTAGACAAATAATCTACAGCTACCTCAAATTAATTCTGAGCTTATACCGATGATATTAGTCAAATTAAAATCCTATGTGGGGAAAATAATTTTAATTGGATTAAAAACTCAAATTCTAAAGTTAAAGAGTCTTTAGAGCCAAAAATGATCGAAATACAGCTAACCACAAAGTAAATATTTTAAAGACCTGAAAGTTAATGATAGTGACCACATACTTTTGCAACAATTTTTAGAGACGCCTTTAAAAAAGTTGATTCAAGTAATACTTTTTAGGGGTGACTATACTTTTGCAACAAACTTTTAGAGGCAGCTCTAAAAAGGCTGCTCCAAATAATACCTTTTAGAGACAAAAGAATCATGGTTGCCTCAAATGTATTGAGAGCTTATAAGATTAGAGGCAACCAAGATTTGTATGATGCTAAAAGAGTGTTTTAGAGGCAGGTTGCTTCAAAGTATTGCCTCTATAAGGGATTTTTCTCGTAGTGTCTGTTCTGAATGATAGATGCTAATTTATGATAAACAAACACAAAGAACCATAACCCAATGTGTATTCTCATTCTTGATGAAAGTAGTCACTCTTCAGATTTTAATGCTAATTATGACTTGTCTGTTAAGATGCCAAGAGCTTTTTTCTCATAAGTCATTGCGGTTTACATGTCCACATGTTTAAACGAGAAATATGCATCCATAAGGAAAAGGCAGGCTAGAAAATTGCATGTCAACTTAATTTCGTGTTCTTTACTGTTGGAGGTATTGGTCCTACCAAGGCTTTCCTTCCACTTATTTGTGTTAAGGCCTGCACCCTATGTTTACTCCTATTTCCTACACTCTTACTGATCTAGCTAGCCTGGCATTTCCTATCCGCTGCCAACTCTTATTGACTTGGTATTATTTGTCTCTTGGCCTCCTGACTTTTGCTAGCCTGTCTCGAGCCCCACTTTTGTTTGTCTTTGACACCCATGAGCAAATAATAGCCTACTATAATTGAGTGCTTCTCTTCCCTTTTGAGAGATACGGTGAGTTCAATACAGTGAGCTCCTCTTCCTTCCTTTGTGTGGAGTTAGAGTGTGAGGGAGTGGTAAACAAGGTGAGTGGAGTGGCTAAACAATCCTGGGGTGGTGTGTGTGAGTTGTTTTGGTTGGAGACCTGAGCTGAAATACACACCCAACATTTACCACTAGAAATATCTCGTTCTCAAAATGTTGCGTGGTTGAAACTCAGGGAAAGAAAAAATGATAAGAAAAACGGGTTTGTTTTCTCATGTTTGGTCTCACCCACCAAAATACAAAGGAAATTTAATTGGATTGCAATAATTTTATATCTTAAACATCTATTGATTTCAGTGTTTATTAAAAGCAATATTTAATTAAGAAATGTTTGAACGAGTATCCAGAATTAACATATTGATTGTAATTTGCAAAGCAATGTTTTTCGTAGGCCCCACTACTTTTCTTCTCCTTCCAACTTTCCTGTATGTTTTCATCCCCATTTTTTCCTTTAGCTGTTTCCAGGTTCCAAACGAACCCTAGGATTATTGTAATGATTGTATTTAAATCAGAGAAATGGATCCTTGTGTGTTTGTGTGTTTCATGTCAAAGGAAAAAGAATGTTAAACTGATTGGTTTCTGTTCAGACTCTAACTGTATCATTCCTTTATTCTTATACATCTCAATTTGATGTAATTCCCATTCATGTTTCACTTATTGTTGCTTCATTCTGAATCTGATGTGCGCTGCACACATGGTGAAAGTATTTCCACATAACTCTTATTAAGTGAATGGGAATTTGTACGAACCCATACAATTCATGACAGTTTTATGTCATTTTTAAGAACCATTCCGTATTATATTTGTGATATTTAAAAAGTACATTGTTTTACAAGATGAACTTAATTATTAGGGGTTGGTAATGTTAACATATCATCACCCAATACCACACACGTTTTCGGTGATAATATTTTAATATAATATGAGTGTGTCGCCTAGTAACTACTTGAGTATTGTACGGAGGTCTATTTGTTAGTTTTCCCTTTTCTTTTTAATCAAATGAAGGTTAGCCAAATATATTAAATTGTAAGGGTATGTGAAGTTTACTCAAAGTTAGCGCTAATATGGCTTTTTGCAAGTCAATATGTCATGGTAAATGGTCCAGATTGTGATATATGAACTTGTTAGTTATCACTATTCAAATATTTGATTTTCAAGACATGCAGATTGATACTATTGAGTTGAAGAACTCAATTTTGAACTTTCAATCTGACTGCCACTTACAAGTTACAAGTCACCACCTTTGACAAATGGAACTTATCATACTGAATTTGGTCTTACAAGTAGGGTCTTCTCATGTACTTTGGTCGAAGCTTGTTCATACTAAGTTTTTGGTTGGTATTACAAAAATAAAGAGACTTCTTTTTCTGTCTAGGTATTGTACTTTCTAGTTAGAGGCTTAGAGCTTGTAAATACTTATAATTATATTCTTTCTGTTCTTGAAAGCAATACAAGCATTTCTCTCAATATTAGCTCACAAATGATCCTGTAAATCCCCAACTCATACATCAAACAAGTAAAGAAAAAACGATATTATTTCTCCAAGAGGTTGACTGGATGATGCATTTACTTCACAAATTTTGAGATTGAGAATATTATGACAAAATGATATACCACATTTCTTACTAATCGTGACATTTTCTCATGTTCCAAACAAAGTGGGGCAGAAGTAGCAGCTTATACTCAGATTTAGACATCACTCTAATATATTACCTCCTCCATTCCAAAATGAAAGTCATATTTTTCATTTTGGAATGTCCCAAGTTAGAACTCCCACTTTCCTTTTTAAGTAAAAGTTTTCCGTTAAATTCTTCTTGTTTTAAATCTCTTAAGATATTATTTCATATTTTTCTGGGAAATATAGAAGGTAAGGGTAATGTAGAAATTTTAACATACTTTCTTAAACTTTGAGCCAAATTTTGGACTTTTAATCCACTTTGTAAATACTGGGTGTGTGGGCAGGTGAAGTATATTAAAAATCTTCATTCAATTCCTTTGCAGCTATCCTGGTCCACCTCCCCCTTTCAACCAAACACTTCTTTGGCTTTTCTGTTGCTCCATTTATCACTTCCACTGAACCTTATTTCACAATATATCTTCACCTTTATCAAATCCCATCTCCTTTTTCAGTTGCTGCTGCTATTCTTGTCTTTCATTCATTTCCACTGCTTCAGTCATTAAACAATCTGTCTGTTTTCTCATATACATAGTCTATTCCATTAGTTTCTTCCAGTAGCTAGCATGAGGTAGATGTATATTTCTAAGGGTAAGTTTCACTTTATGCATGTATCGATGCATGAAGAGAGAAAGTTGGTTGTTGAAAAGAGTGACCCAGAGACAAGCATGATGGTTGGATTAGTTATGGATGGTGATGGTGTGGGAAGAGCCCCTTGTTCTTATGGTAATTCCCAGCACAGGAGATCAAGAAGGTTGAGCTTCAGCAGTTTTTTTCCTTTTCCTTTTAAATGCATTTTGTTTGGCTCTTCATGCAAATTGAAGTTTTCTTATGCATACTGAGAGTCTGATATATATTGTATAGAGTTAATTTCAAAGTAATCAGACTACTCTTAAGAATTTTAATTACAAAATTTTGCAAATTCAAAGAGTGAAACACTAAATTTTCATAATGTTGTGTAGATGAACGAGACTTGAGCTTAACTTTAGCTCCATTCAGTTTTGGAGACACATGTAGATTTTCTGAATAAGTGTGCTTTTGTATTTTGCCATTGCAGTGCCTCAGAGAGACAAATGTATGAATTTGTTTACATTGATCCATCATTTCTTCACACTTTAATGAGTTCTGGTATGAAAATCTAATAAACTCTATGAGCAATGTTTCTTCAGGGATTGCCACCACCGACAAGGAGCTGCAGGGCAAGCCTGCTTCATTAAAGCTTCAAAAAGACAATGGATGTCATTCCTAACAACCACGCTACATTGGAAAAAGATGTAAATTAGACCACTCTTTCATATAGTTGCTACAAGAAAAGCAATATCTATTTTTTTTTTTGCAAAAAAGCAATATCTATTCTATATGTCCTCATTGATTAGTATAGTATATTCAACTTCTTCTTAACATAGTTGATACTTTTGAAGAGTTGGATTTGCGGTTGCAGCAAGAGAGATCAATGCGGATGTTGCTTGAGAGGACAATTGGAAGAACTTCTAGCACTCTCTCCCCTTGCCATCGATATCTTTATATGGAAAATGAGATACAGATTACACCATGGAGGTTGATTCAAAGCTATGCCCAAAGGGGCTATTAACATTTATGGATTTCATAATTTTCATTTTTATTTTGTTTTTAGTAAATTAGAATTTACCATTCAAAATGAACATAGGCACAAATACAAATAAAATACAAACCTTTCTATGTGAAGCTTTAAAATCACGACTTTTTGTCATTTTCTCTTATATTCATAAGCATATGCATGGTCCATCTCGCAAGATTGTCTCGAGTATAGTCTCACATGTTCTACTGTCAAGTGAGAATACAAGTTTTGTCGTTTCCGCCAAAAGTAATACATCATCACAATGCTCATTATGAGTGCAATATCTACCATACTACCTGGCATGCAACCGTTTTCCTCCATTCTCCGCAAAATATCTTTTAAATCTTCTATCCGGCTTTCTCAGCTTTCCCACTTTTGAGGGAAGGGCATTAAATAATTCTACTGCACTGCTGGGCTTTCCATCACTAAATAGCATACTTATGACTGTTATAGCTTACTATGTTGGGACATGCAGGACTCTCAGCTGCCTTTATTCATTAAAGAAAGCGCTTGAGGAATAAGATCATTCTTACAGAATCCATCTATACCTGAACAGATCTGGATGTTCTCGATTTGCCACCATCTATCATTCTCTTCAGCAACTCTCTGACCTCTTCCCATCGTCTCGATTTGCAGAGCCAATCAGTTAGTGGGAAGAATGCCCTTTCCTGTCATCTTCTCTAAAATGCCAAGAGCATTTGTGAACCATTTTGTCCTTACACAACGAGTCAATAACAGCGCTATGTGCAAATACATTTGGCTTGCAGTTTCCCTTCTCATCCAATAAGTAAAGCAGCTTACCAGCTGCTTTACAGAGGCCATCAACAAATACATTTGGCTTGCAGTTTCCCTTCTCATGACTGATCTGGTTTGAGACTTAAGAGTCCAAACAAAGACATCCCAATAATTATTATAATTCTAAAAAATCATGTTCCCAAAGCTCCTTTCTATGAACCAATTTAGAGCACTTAGAATCACGTCTTTTTATCATATTATTCTCAATCCACTCGTTGTTCTATTTGTATCTAGACTGAATCCACTCGTTGTATCCCGTCTTTTTATCATATCTCAATACGTAGTACTATCTAGTTTTTAAGCATTTGACTAAATTATAGCACAAGCTCTAAAACACAATGATACAGAGTATGATTTTAGTTTTTTGATACCAAATTCTAAAGTGAATAAACAATACCCAATATCAATATGACGAAGTTCACATCAATAATCTCTAAGGTTTACCGTTTTAATTACTTCATACTACGTTTCAATTTGTTAATTGTTTCACAAAAATGAAGTGTCACTTGATGTTGTTAACTGCCCAATATGTTACTCCCCAATATGTTACGTAGTAACATATTATTGACTAAGAATGAAATAATTTGATTCACGAGGCTTGACCGACAACAAAGCAAATACATTTCTGTCCATACTTAAATTATTTTTTTTAAAAGCATATTCAAAAACTACATTAAAAGCTTTACAAAGTCGCAAAAAACAGAATCCAATTTGATAAATATTTGATATATAGAGTAAGAGATTAAGAGTGATTTGTGTTGACTAAGTGAATAGAAACTGTGACAATCTTAGCGAGACGAAGAGAGTAGTTCATTTCCATGAAACTGTTGAGAAATTGAGATTATTTATGTACTATCTTCGTCCCAAAAAACTTTGTCATTTAAAAAAAAATGAACCATAATTTCGATTAGTATAATATAATGGAAGCTAATAATTTTATACTTTTATGAAAGTACTTATAACAAAGAACATTTTCATATAATTTTTATATTATAAATAATTTCCAATAAAAAGATATAATTGGTCAAAGTTTTGAAAATGACAAATTTTTTTGGGACGGAGGTAGTATAATTTTCAAATTGAGATTATTTATATTTAACTTTTATACTTTTTGAATATAAGAGGGTAAAAAATTTCTTACACGCGCATGAAATAGTTTTTATAATAAGTTAGTATCACATTTATTCCAAATTATAAGAAATATAAAATTAAATTACGATACTTGACTTAATTAAGAATTACTATCATTTAATTCACACTGACATTTAACATAGTATTACTAAACTACTTTGAAACATATTATATGAAAAAAAATATCGAATATGAAAATGTATAGACAAAATATAAAAGAATAAAAAATTATTTGATGTGTATTTGTTCACCATTCGGCCATTCCAGCATTAGAAACTACAAGAATTTATTCATAGGGACCATTATTGGCGGAAGGTCCATAAAGTTGGGATTATTCTGTAATAATCAATAGTTGGGATTATTATGAGCAGACCGCCAATAGTTGGGATTATTACTATCAATTTTTCCAATAAAAAATTATTTGATGTGTATTTGTTCACCATTCGGCCATTCCAGCATTCGTACTACCAAGTACTACGTAAGTAGTTTATTTAATGATAAATATTATATGTATTGAATTCAGAGTTTTTTTCTGTATTAATGCTAATTAATTAAGTATTTACGAAAATAGGGTTGGGTTAAAAGTATTTACGGATATACTGCTGGGCTTAACCCTGGTCGGGGTAAGTCGTCCAACCGTTTGGCGACTTATAAGTCGCCCAACCGTTTGGCGACTTATAAGTCGCCCAACCGTTTGGCGACTTATAAGTCGCCCAACCGTTTGGCGACTTACCCATAAATTAAAAAAAATGGTTAAGCTAACCTCGAGAACCCACCAGTCCAGTCCAGTATCGAGAAAGAAAGTTTAAAAAAAAAAGGAAAGAAAAGAGGGGCAAAATTGTCTTTTGAGACCCGCTGAATTTTACGACTATCGTGTCCGCAGGTCGCCCGCGCAGGGGGGGTGCGAATTTTCGGTTCTGAACCACGCAGGGGGGGGGGGTGCGACTTACTCCGACCAGGGTTAAGCCCAGCAGTATATCCGTAAATACTTTTAACTCAACCCTATTTTCGTAAATACTTAATTAATTAGCATTAATACGGAAAAAAACTCTTGAATTCAGAGTAGACTTAGATTTAAAATTAGATATGAAATTTTAATGCTTTATACTACGTATTATTTCACTTCATCGAACATTATTGTGAACTTTTTCATTTTTTCTTTAAATAATGGAAATGTTAACGCCATTAGTCTCGGGTTCATTTTTGTGAAGTTATTAAAGATGAAGGATTATTAGTATCAATCATTCAATCTACGCAAATTATACCCTGAGACCATTACACCGTGCGCACGGTGTACCAGTCCCCAAACGGCATCTTTTTGTTTATAAAAAAATTAACCGATGTAGCCTCCAATAGCGATGAACATGGAGTTAAGGACTGGTAAGACGGTGGAATGGTGATCCGTTACCTCCTTTGCGGCAACAGAGATGGAAGCTGCGTCCATGGTGGAGTGGGGCAGAGCTTGGCCACCACTGATTTGAGAACGATTTGGCCGGAGCTTCGTATCAAGTGCTCCACAGAATTAGAGATAGGCTTTTATAAATTGAATTTGTTATTCTTAGAATCTTAATTAGTACATGGATGTTTCTTCAAGCTTTTGTTTATGTTGCTTTGGAGTTCGAAGTCTACGGATGAGTGCAGGGCTTCTCATTTTTATTCATCTGCAACAATTTACATTTTTAAAAAAACGATTTACATTTCCATTTATATCAAGTTACACTTCAAAACAATACGAGTTACACAACAAAGTAAACCCTTGTTATTCAAAAAACAATTTTTTTTATTAAAAATCAATTTTCATAATCCTGATATTAATAACAAAACATATACACTTAATCAAGCTCTTATTTTTCATTATCTACATTGACATGAATGCTTTACTTCTTATATTATATTTTAAACAATTTACATTTCAACTTGACTAAAGTTACATTTCTTATAATCATGAGTTACATTACTTTAAGCACGAGTTACACATCAGTTTGGTGTTGAAAGCAAAAAAAAAAAAAAAGGAACCCTGTGAGCAGGATGCTCAAGGTGAGTCGCTCCCACGGTATACATACTCTTCAATCTCGCATAAAAACATGTATTTTTTAGGTTTCTCTCGCATATATAACAAATGTCTATTTTTTATTTCGAAAGTTTTAAGACAAAAAAAAAACATTGCATATAATACTTTAATTAATACATTAAAAAAAACTACGGAGTACTAAACTACGGAGTAATATGTAAAAAATGTGTTGAATCAAGTTTATTGACAGTATCCGAATACACATACAAATATAAATTGAATTGATAATGCAAAGATGCGAACAATGTGGGGGATAGAATAGATTGGCGGGCATAACTCAATCTGTAAATAGAAGTACCACAAGGAATAAGTTTCGCGTTTGAATCTCATCAACTACACAATAAAAAAACTTTACCATCTTTTTTGTGAGCGATAGAATAGAAAACTAAGGGAGTAGCTCACCCAACCCACCACGACATTGCTATTTTGCAGCCATCAAAAGTCAGAATCTAAAAAGAAAACACAAACACGCCACACAACAGAATTTTCCTAACCATACGCACCCTCCCAATGTTTTTCTTCTACGTATATCTTATCTTTCATTTACATTTATATATATATATATATATATATATATATATATATATATATATATATATCTAAAATACTAAACCTCAACATTTCTGTTTGGAATCGCCATGCCCCGCCTCGTTACTATACATATTTACAAATATAAATAAATATTGTACCTTCTCACAAAAAAAATATTGTACCAGAGTGTTTGTTTAATTTTAGAATCTTAATTTTATTATTATTGAGCACCTCTTTTATTTCTAGAAATATACATATATGTGCAAGTATGAATTAATTAGTCACATTTCACGTCCTCCCAAAAGCCGGGGGACTATTTTAATAGGATCAAAACACATTGATTAACGAATCCAGAAAGGGCTAATTAAGAAACAATGTTTCGGTTGTTATTCCTCACCTTTTTGGCCATCATCCCCTTTCTCCTCCCTTGCTTTCCCGCCATAGAAGTAACTGAATTAACCGTCGACGACAACTCGTGGCGGGACTTCCTCAACTTCGTCGACCTCGGAAAGGGAAGCCAAGTCGCCGGCGTGTCTGAGCTCAAGAAATACTTTCACCGTTTCGGATACCTCCGGTCGCCGGTGCAGGGGAGTAATAACCACCACCATAGCTTCACCGATTTCTTCGACGACCAGCTCGAGTCTGCCGTTCTCCGGTATCAGAAGAACCTCGGGCTGGCCGTGACCGGAAAACTTGACTCTGATACCATAAACAAAATCGTGCAGCCGAGGTGCGGCGACGTCGACGACGGGATGAGGCACTCGACGTCGTTGCGTGGCACGAAGAAATACGCCTACTTCTATGGCCACCCGCGGTGGAGGAGGCCGCCGGTGGGACTGTTGACGTACGCGTTCTCGCCGGATAACATGATCGAGTATATACCCTTACCGGAGATAAAGGCGGTGTTCTTGAAGGCCTTCTCGCGGTGGTCGGCGGTGATCCCAGTGAACTTCACGGAGGTCGACGACTACCCCTCGGCTGACATCAAGATTGGGTTTTACCGCGGCGACCACGGCGACGGAGAGCCGTTCGACGGAGTATTGGGGATATTAGCCCACGCGTTCTCGCCGGAGAACGGGAGGCTTCACCTTGACGCGGCGGAGACGTGGGCCGTTGACTTCGTAAAGCAGCAGTCAAAGGTGGCTGTGGATTTGGAATCTGTGGCGACGCATGAGATTGGTCACATTCTTGGGCTGGCCCACTCATCGGTCAAAGATTCAATAATGTACCCAAGTTTGACCCCGAGAACCAAGAAAGTGGATCTCCGGGTTGATGACGTGGCAGGGATCCAAGCTTTATACGGGTCAAATCCGAATTTCAGGTATAGTTCGTTATTGTGGTCGGATATTTCTTCCGGTTCGTGTATTACGCTTGGAAGGAGATCATCAAAATGGACTGCTTTATTCGTCCTACTATTTTTTCTTTTGTAAAGTGTACACTTAGCTTGTGATTGTTTAGATTTGATTTATTTTATTTTTAACCACTTTGCAAATATTATAATTGTACAGGCCTGTAAAAAATGATAGATATTTGGAATTGATTATATTGAATTTTTTTATATTTTAATTTATATATACACATACCTCTAAGCATATTTAGATACAGAATTTATTAGAAACATGTCAATCATATATCATATTTTCAAGGAAAAGATAAATAAAATATCCTATACTTTGTGTATTTAAAGTCTATATGCCCCATCTCTTTATTTAATTCACAAGTAATATTTCTCAAATTAAAGTTTTACTTATTCTAGTGATTCATCTAGCTAGTTGCAAAAGGAATTTATACATGAGCTTGATTAGGAACCTCTCACTCAATCTCAATCTCAATCTCATCGCCATCTTCTTTGTTCATTGTGACTTTTGTATAATCCAACAGCCAACTAAATACGTTCAAAGTAAACCGATGGTAAAGTTCAAAATTTCATCCAAGAAAAGTCTTAATGTATAAAGCTCAAAAATATTGACCCAACATAACATAGATATAAGACACTAGATTGCGGATTTGAAAAGGGATTTGAAAAGGGATTTGAAAACTTGATTTTGATTTTTCTTTCCTTCTCCCTTAAAAAGGCCAATAGGGAGACACCAGAAACCTTCACCATCTTGAATCTGAGACTGGAGAATTGGAGATGGTGAGTAGAAGTACCTTGACAAAACTCTTTGCTCTCTGTAACTCAAAGGGACTGATCAAAATTAAAGGGCAGAAGTTTTGTGGAAAGTAAATTTTAATTCTTTGGTGATGCGTTTGCGAACACCGTCGTAGCCACCACCGTGGGTGTGGGCGGCGCCACTAGATCAGTGCATGCGGCGGATGCGCTAGTAATATTACGGAGTATCTTATTGTTTAACACGAAGTAAATAATAAATAAATAAATAAGATTCATGTGCTACCAATCATTACAAAATTATACTACAAAAGACCAACAACAGTATAAATAAGATGCATGTGCTACCAACCTTACTCTGGTTTAATAATAATGACGAAATTTTATTGATAAGAATAATCTTTACTTTCAAGGATTCTACAATAATAATCCCTATTTTGGGCTGAATTCTAACTAATGCTCGTTAAATACTCTCAACGTCATTTCCATCATATGTGGTTCTCTCTAGGTTAGAACATAAGTATTAACCGAGACGAAGAGTAGTAAAGGGGGAAGTGAAGCTAGAGGCTAGGAGTATTCACTACTAGAAAATGGTTATAGTGATACTAAAATGGGGGCCGAGCATGTTACCCTAAATTTAGTGTCATGATTGCTAAACATACTTGTGTCATAAGATTTTTTTTACACGTTTTCAACATAAAAATAAATAATAATACATTGGTAGGGGTGCAAATGAGCCGAGCCGCTCGTGAGCCGCTCGGCCAAAGCTCGGATCGAGATCGGTCAAACTCGAGCTCGAGCCGAGCTCAAGCCGGCTTGTTAAGCAGTCGAGCCATAAACGAGCCTACTGATTTTAGGCTCGCGAGCCTAGTTATATGTGTGTATATTTAATTAATACGAAGTATATGTAATATATTAATATACAATACAAATTAATATATAATACGGAGTATATATTAGTATATGTAATATATAATACTGGAGTATAAATTAGTTTTTTTTTAAATTAATATATATATATATAGGGGTGAGATCCCATGCAAACCAAGCTTCCGGTGCTAACCTACAAACCAATACCAATCGTTTGATTAAACAAATCGGACAACTCTCTGTATGGGACGCATCATTAAACGGGTGCACTGACACACATGGAATTGAAAAAGGAAAACACCGTCTCAGAGCTTAACTCATTTACAGGGCTACTATAGTAATTTAACAAAACAAAAATAAGAGCCGCAAAAATCAAATTTGAGAATAACTATGGAAACCTGATTTTACGGTTAGTATTCACATGGATGATTGAATAAGGTAACCGACCATGGGGAGAAAGGTAAATTGCAAAACATGGGCGATTGAAAACAAAGTGACCAACGATTTGAAATACTGGAGCAAGGTTTATGGTTTTTTTTTTTATTGAAGCCAAGCGCAGGGAAGGGGAGTGATTGATGATTGTAGGGGATTGGTTCGCTGCAAATGGAACATCTGTTGCGTCAAATTCAAAATGAGCTTGATGAAGGTACTCATTTTTAGTCCTTATTTATTTAAATATAGATGCAAAAACATTAATCTGGATGCATGTTTGATTTGATTATTGAACTGCATATTATTGACAAAATTATGATGCAGATGCATGATTTTCATGTAAAATCAATAAATAATGTTAGTTGGTTAAATTTTATTTGACATACAGGTGTATTATTCAAAGTCAATATAGATGTAGGAGTTTGAGATATAGATGCAGAAGTTTGATGTGTAAGATGCAAGAGTTTTGGTACATGGAATTGGACTGTCATATAGATTTGTGATACGGTACTTTTAGATGTAAGATGCATGGATTTTGGTACTTGGAATTTAATTTTGGAATAGATGTAAATATGCAGTAGTTTCAGATGTAAGATGCAAGGTCTTGGTAATAGGAATTGGATTTTCAAACGATGTAAGGTGCAAGACATGTAAATGTAAGATGCAGTAATTAAAGATATTAGATGCAGGATTTTAAAGCATGTGACTTCTGTTTGTGAGAAATATAGATGCATGATTGTATGATACAAGAAGCATTTATTTAAAGTCGAATAAAAATGAAGGTCTCAGAATTGTGTTAATGCATAGTATTTGTTAAATGTTGATTGAAAGTGAATGCAACTTTATGCATGTTTTGATTATCGTATGTGTTTAGCAAAAGTCAAGTGTTATGATTGAATCACAAATAATTGCACTTTGTATATTTGAGCTTCAATTCATGTATGCACAAAATTCTGTTATAAGATGCAAATCTAATATAATCGCAATGCATCATTACAAGTCTATAGTGCATTAGTCATTCATGGATGTATTTTCTATGAAAACAAGCTAAACCATGACATGTAGATAAAAAAGACAATGGAGAAGAGCAAGAGGTAGTAGGAGCGAAAAGAAAACAAGAAGACGCATCATCAAATTCTGTAAGTCTAAATTGAATAGTGGTCACTACATTAGGAGTAGAAGGTCCACAGGTGCAAGCAATGATGAATATACAACATGATGAATTCCAAAGTAATGAAGTGAGAAGCAAAGGTAGGAAACTAGTACAAGGTTTAAAAGAAATGAAAACAAATTGAAGTTTATTTGTTATGCAGTTTAATTTCTTAAATTGCATTTGTTATCAATCTAGTAATGCAATGATGTTGTGGTAACTATACAGGTATTGAGATAAGTAGAAAAGATAGTGGAAGACTGGAACTAAGCATGAAGAGGAGGATTTGTGAAGACAAATAAATCAAAGAGGTTGAATGCACCATAGCAGGAGTTGATTCAGACATGTGTTTTTGTTTACATTTTACTCGGAAAAAAAATACTGTGACATATGTTATTGAGTGTGAGTGGACATCTATGGAAGTTTTTACATGACGTTAGTAATGAAACATCATTCATGACATATCGTATTATGTTGACTGTTTGGTAAATGTGCAACACAAACACTTATTCTGGTTGAATGAATTTTAGTATGAGTTTATTTGCATCTTAACAACTTGTATGATGCACTGCAAAGAGCAATAGTATGCATCATTATATGTTTGAGATACATAACATAAAATAGGACTATTGTGTGGGTAAAGTGCTACTCTGAATTTGGAAAATTGTGCACTTATATGAGCATATTTTTCATTGTGACATGTCAATATATTGTGACAATGAAGTTTGAAAGCATTTTTCAATGTAGGTTTATTATTGTTGAAGTGGTGAATGAGCATCCAAGTTTTAGATGGAATTAAGTGTTATATGAGTTCAGATGAATAAATTTAGTTCAACAACGTTAACGCATTGGGAAGAGATAGTCAACTATGCATTACATAGCATATGACGATGCACCATTGTGATGTATAAGGTGCATTACAAATTAACAAACTTACTACATTTATCTTTATCATCCAAAGAGACGGTCTATAGAATGCAACCATACATACCACTAATTTCATAAACTGTGATATAAAAAATAACTATTTGATACAAATAACAAAAGAAATTAATGTCGCCATTAGTGGAGTGCGTTAAATAAATAGATGAAATTATTATGCATATAAATGCATTTGAGAATGCATTTCAATGTGCTCTAACGTGCAAACAGTAATATGATAACGGATGACATCCAGTGATCACATGTGCACATATAGTACAAAACATAAAATACAATGAATACAAGGTAAAAATAGATTTATTTTGTAAATTTGTTTACATTTTACATACCAATACATGGAAAAATAACAGAACAAAATAACTAAATCAACTAATTCATATCATGAAATCCTATTTACTATATTTAAGGGGTAATTCCTGCTATCATTATGGGGCAAACTACAGCTGCAAATTCTTTGTAGAACTCGTCTGCATCATAAAAAATCATCCCAGTGCTCAGGGAATCAGCTGCATAATCTGCTAATTGACTTTGGACCTCCTCAAGCACCGCACCCCTCCCTTCAGAACAAATTTCTGATGAAAGTGTCTTTAAACAAGATCATCCCTTCTCTGTGGCCCTAGAAATTATTTAGAAACTGCAGTCTTTGTAAACATCAAACCAACATCTAGATTAGGAAATATCATCCTAAGAACCGGTATCTTTTCGGGTGAACACACGAAAAGAAACAATTCAAATCTATATAAACAACATATGATAAATAATATTAAACATGAAAGAAAACCAATATTAAACAAATGCACCATAAAACAAAAACAAATGCATAATACATACTTTACCTTGCAGGAGTTGCAGAAGATAAAAAATAACACACAAAGAGAAATTTCACAAAACATTGAAATAATCAATTTCTCCCTTCACGTTAATGATGATGCAATTCAGTTTCATTCATAATTCATATACAATAGAGTTCACACAAAAAAACAAACCTACAAAGTGAAGGGAGGTAACATTATCAGCATTTAATTGTGAAAATCGATCTGAGAAGACACATGATAACATCAACTTGTTATTCGAATCAAATAAATTAAAAAATGGATGACCAGGAGACACGAACAACCACGAGGCATAATAAATCTAAATTTTTTTGTATGAAAACAGAGTTCATCAAAGATGTAGGGATTCCTGATTCCATGGCGGTCGATGATTATGATGGGAGATTGGTTCGAGCTCTATTCATAATCTCGAAGAGGAAGATAAGCGTACAGATGAAACCCTTGATCGATTGGGAAGATGGAGTGAAAGAAGAAACGGAAAATAGGTGGTTTATGTTAATGGAATTTAATGAGCGTGATTTTAGTTCCATTATAAAAGACAGGTAATTAACCAAAAGACCCTTACTTTTGATTAATCCGAATTGAGCCATTAACATGAAACGTACACTGATCTGAACCAAATGAATGACCAGGATTAAGTTTGTAGGTTAGCATATTAAGATGGATTTGAATTTGATCTCTCATCATAATACTGATTCATAAATGTATATGAGGACCGGGGAGATATTATTAATTATAAAGTAATTTAACAAAAATAATCAAAGTTTCATCCACTATTTCTTAATGGGTTGACCACTTTTGATTTATATTAGAAGTATAATTGGGTGGAGACTTGAAGTTAGAATTGTATTTTGTCTATTTTCCCGTAAGGTTTAGTTATTGGGCATGTAAATTGCAATTTGCAAAATGTTAAGCACAAATATTTAAAGATCGTTTCATACTTTAGCTCGAGTTCGAACACGAACTTTCGAGCTAATCGAACTTGTAACTTTTGAACGAACCAAAATTATCTAGCCGAACTGAGCCGAGTCGAGCCAAATCGAGCCGAATCAATATTTGCGAGCCGAGCTCGAGCCCGGATTTTTTAAGCTCGTTCGAGCCGAGCTCGAGCTCGAGCCAATACAATATAATTCGAGCTCGACTGCTCGAGCCTTCATAAACTCGGGCTCGGCTCGGCTCGTTTGCACCCCTATACATTGGCATCACACACTGTATATATATAGCAAAAAATGTTAAACCCTTGCTAGCTTTATTGGGAAAATTGTCAAATTGGTTCTCGTACTTTAATGAAAAATTCAATTAGATCCTTGTACTTTTTTAAAAATCATTTGAATCCTCGAAGTTTGTAAAAACGTTCAATTGAGGCCATTTACAGGTAACTTGCCATTTCAGCAGGTCAACCACTGACGTGGCGCACACATGGCGGACCACGTGTGCGCCACGTCATCATCAAATGGTTGACTGGACTTCCACATGTGTGCCACGCTAGCAAAATTATTGTTGAATGGGCTGCCACATGTGCGCCACGTCAGCGGGTGAGCTGCTGACATGGCAAATGACCTGCAAATGGCCTCAATTGAATGTTTTTACAAAGTTCGAGGATTTGATTGATCTTTTTAAAAGTACGAGGACCTAATTGACTTTTTTATGAAACTACGAGGACCAAATTGATAGTTTTCCCGATTTTATTACTTCCATTCTAATAAAGAACTAAAAGATCACACAAACATTTGCAATAAGTTTAAATTTCCATTTATTTAAAAGGAAAATTATTATTAGCCCCCTGAGATTATGCCATAATTATTAATGCAACCTTGCCTTTTTAAAAGTCAATTAGTTACACCCTAAATTTTGTTCATTTCCACTGTGTTCCCCCTCACGTAAATATATATTAAATTAAATTTAATATAGCACTAAAATTCAATAAAAAATATCTATAAAATCAAATTTTAAAGTAAAGTACAATTTATTATCATAAATATAAATCATTGTTGTTTACTGCTATTTTTCTACTTAGCTACTCAATCGTGGAATAATGAAATTAGTTAAGGGAGAAGACTAATGAGTAAGATATAAAATATCATGAATTTGTATTTTTTATTGTTTAAAAAATAAATATCATTTAAGCTTATTAAATTAATAAAATTTTGTGAGGAAGAAATCATCAAAATTAGTAATAGAATTAATCAAAAATTAAATAAATCAAAATATATGATATACTCCGTATATTTTAGTTCTTAGATTGATAGCTTTCAATTGTCCAGACCCTATATCGATACATTTTGGTGTTTTAGGTCTCTTATTAATACTAGATCAATCTATTAGGTAATGGATGGATAAAGTTCATTTTTTCTTGGTTCTTCGCTACACATTAAAGAAGTGTCATTGAGATTAATTCAACCGGATGAATTACATATAATACTTTTATATTTTATATCGATGATGAAGAGGTGTCTAGAATTTTGATAACACATATTTCAAACAACTATCCATGAATATTACTCAGCTCGAGACTCTTCTTCCTTAACTACTTTGATTCATATTTATTCCACGATCGAGTAGCTAAGTAGAAAAATAAAGAAGAAAAACAATGACTCATAATTATGATAATACGTTGTGTTTGACTTTAAAAATTAATTTCAAAGACAATTTTCATTGAATTTAAGAGTTATATTAAATTAAATTAAATAAATATTAATATGAGGGGGCATACAGTGAAAATGATCAAAACTCAGGGGGTAACTAATTGATTTTTGAAAATGCAAGGTTGCATTAATAATTATGACATAACCTCAGAGGGCTAATAATAATTTTCCCTTATTTAAATAGTAAGTTTAAATGGACATTGTTTTGAATTCACTCCAATTTATTTTTGTGGACACGATTGCTAGTTACAAATTATTTTTATTGAAATTTTTCAGTAAGGATTATTATTATAAAATCACTAAATGTATGGATTTTATTTTATAAATTTTTCCAATATTAAATGAAATAACTTCAAGCAAATCACTATAATATGCTTGATTTGGTTTTCTTTTAGAAATTTACATTTGAGTAATTTTGTTGTACTAATTTTTAAAAACATAAATTTAAAGATTGCCTTGCATTTGGTAATCACTTTTCTGTAAGTACAAAATATCTTTCTGTTGGAAAGAGTTGATGCGTTGGGACAATAGCAGAAAGCAGGGGTATAGGAATCAAATAAAAGCATGTAAACGAAGGCTGTCTTGGTTGAGGGTCGGGATAATGTTGATGTAGCTTTCAACAATGAGTGTGGTATAAGAGCTTGGGGTTGGATTGCTCGATCGGAACGCTCACAGAGAATTCATCAAGGCATATGGCAAGTCGCAACAGGCAGAGTGATCACCAACTAAAACGGAAGCTATGGGCATTGGTGAAGCTATTCTAGCGGCCGAGAAGGAAGGTTGAGATTTTGTTGAGGTTGAATCGGACGCACTCATCGTGGTTCAAGGAATTAGAAAATTAAAGGAGACGGAATATCATACTATACATTGACCTGCTTTTTGATGATATTAGACATTTTATTCAAAATAAGAGTAACATTAATCTCTCTTTTGGTAAACGATCGGTGAATCGTGTTACTCATGCGATAGCGAGGGCGTGTTCCTATCAGACCATAGATGTAGTTATGATTCAGTTTATGTTTTGTTGTAAGTCAGGTGACTAATGATATGCTTATTTAATAAGATTTTTTAGTTTACATTCAAAAAAAAAAACCGCCCTGCATTTAATGTAACCCCCATTTTTTTTCTTTGAACTCGATAGGCAAACAACCAAAATCAGTGGGGCAAATGTCGGGAAATATTTGTCAAATTTTATTAAGAAAGGTGGGGAAAGTACAAATAGAGAGGGGGATTAGGCCAAAACCTCTCCAAAGTAAATGAACAACAAAGCATTAAAACCAAGTAAATAATTAAGAGAAAAGTACGAAAAAAGTACTTGTAGTTGGGCCCGTTTTCAGATAGGGTCATGTGTTTTGTTCTTTATCCAAGTGGTTCATGGGTTTGAATTCCGTTATCACAAGAGGGTCACGACGTTAAAAATCTGAAAAAGACCGTTAAAAGTAACTCCGATTTTCAAAAGTGCCCGGAAAATTAAATGAAAATTTATGAAAGGTGTGCCTCATCAAGATGACCTCCGAACCACCTTCGCCTTTCGATTTTTCAGATTTATTTGAATTATTTTTTTAAAAATGATTTCACTAATATCACTTTTCCGGTGGACTTTCCGGTGACAAGGGTGGCTGAAAACAAAAAAGAAAGATGTCCTAGCGGTCGTCATATTGAGGTGCACCTTCTGGTATTTTTCTTTTAATTTTTCGGGCACTGTTGAAAAATCGGTATTACTTTTAACGGTCTTTTTTAGACATTTTTAATGGCATGACCCTCTTGTGATAACGAAACCACTTTGATAAAGAATAAACACATGACCCAATCTGAAAATGGGTCCAACCACAAGTACCCTTTTCGTACTTTTCCCAACAATTAATATCTAAAATAAGAAACCCATATAAATCTGTATAATAAATATGCTTAGCAGATCTAGGAAGCTATGTTTTGGATCAGCCAATTCATGTGCTAATCCATTCTCTTCGCGTAGTGTATGTCCAAACAACACCCCTCGCCGCTTTGTCTGTTCATGAAAAATACGAAGGATACCATTCGAGAAAATGTTGTCGGAAATGAAGCTGAGGGTAGAAGAAGAATGTGTTTCAACCTGGAAATCATACAGTCCTTTCGCCATAGCCCATTCCGTAGATGTAGTCTGAGCCATCAGTTCAGCCTCATCATAGCAAAAACCGGGAAGTTAATAGCCCAGATGAAATGCCCCATGTTTTTCTCTCATATCAGTTTAGATAGAAAAAGGTTCTACAAATTTTTGTAACATTAGAACCATTTTCATTTTCCGCCCCTAGACCTTCGAACATACAGGGCCGTCCCTAAGCTTTACCATGTACATACGAAGCATCTACATTCAATTTTAGGTCACACTTAGGTCGAATCCATCTTACAACCCGAATATGAGAACCCTTGAATGTAAAATTATCCGAAAGCAACCCCTCTTGAGCCAAAAATTTATCCACCGTCCCTATGCTTCAATTTAGCTAGATCAGCTGACCAGGCATAAACATAATGTTTGATTAGAATAATGGCAGTCACAGAAGAAGGAATTGACCCATCTCCCCACATGTAGGACGAATAAATTTTCCACAAATGCCAGACTGTCATGCCAAAAAAGTTGTGCTTATAGATGTCAACCAGCCTCATCAAGCCACCAATTTACAAGCACATGTTCTATTGAATAGTTATTGGAAGGATGGGGGATATCAAAAATTGACATAAAATACCTCCAAATGTTTTGACCATAATCACACTGAAAGAATAGGTGATTGGTGGTATAATAGTGTTTTTTACAGTGGGAGCATCTCGACAAAGCCAAACCTCTTAAGAGCATAAGTGATGGGGATAATGTTCTGTAGGAGCTTCCACAAAAATACTTTCATCTGCATAGGTTGCTACCTATTCCAAACATGTTTAGAAGTAAAAGTAGTAGCCTGAGTCTCCCTAACCTCATTAAAAGCTGAAGCTAAAGAGAAGTTTTTTTCATTCGTAGGAAGCCACTCAAGTGAACCTTGATCATTTTCCTTAACTAAATTCTGAGCAAAATCATGAATGGAGCAGATCCTTCTCCAAATTGTTGAATCAGTCATCTTGGACCTCATATCATTACCCCTTGGATATCAGTAACCCCTATTTCAGCTATAAGACTCTTCTTAGCAGAGGTCTTTTAGTAATAAGAGTATATCAAAACTAATTATTCTTTCATTCTCTTCCAATTATCCTATCTATATTTGAATTCATATCTGAAGTAGGATGCTAGAAGCCTAGAATATGTCATGACAGGTGGACGATGTGAGTTTGAACAGCAAAGCCACATGCGTGGCACCATGCAACTCTATTAACGGGAAATTTGAATGAATATATTTCTTACATGTGCACAAGGATATGCATATGTTGATGATGTGCTTTTGTTGAAAAACACCACACTAATGGGAACGAGCATTTCCATCATTTCTTAGCACAAATGACATAATGGATTATTTTGTGCAAAGGTATGATGAGTTCAAATGGAAAAAAGTTATTTTTTAACCGTGAGAATGATATGTTTGAGTGTACGAGGGTGAGACAATTAAAGTTATAGTATAAATGTGTAAAGTACTAAAGTTTCATCTTTCAAATGATTTTCTTCTAGCACTTTCCATGGGAAAATATTTGCTACTATATATAATACGGACCTTTTCCAATTCATTTTTTTTTAATTTTATTAGATGGTCTCGGCAGTATATATATTTTGACATCTAAACTTAATTGGATTCAGTTCATGACTCGTCACTTAAAGAATTGTTGGCTCGTTTAGCATTTTAAGTGATTAGGTATCGCATCATCCAAGCTCTTCCGAAATAGGACTACTATAATTTTCTTGCCGAAATAGAAATAATATGGCATTATTTGATTAATTTACATCTTATAATCATTACTGTCAAATAGTTGTATTATTAGACATTCAACATGACAATATTTATTGTCGTTAATGACAGTATTTTTGAATCATTTAATTATTTTTCAAACATGACAATAGCGTCTCATTATTCGGGAAGAAAAACATAACAGTTCTGATCTAATTGGAAAAAGAGTCAAATTGGACATGATGGCTACATGTGAATCTCATATTAGACACTAAAGTTTTTGATGAAGTATATTCTCATATAACCCAGGGGTATCAACATTCACGAACACAGAAGTCTCTAGAAACACTAAGTCACTATTCCGCCGAGGCGGACCTCAACCTACCAAAGGTTGGTCCGAACATTCGACTTCCAGATTATCGGGATAAGACCGAAAGTGAGGCCGAGATCGACCCCCACCAAGGTCGTTGTAGGTATCTTCCACCTTCTTTCTTGGAAGTTGCCAAGAGACACCTTAACATGGAGGCACCTTCTTGGAAAGAGCTCTCCAACAAATAGGTGTGGGAGAAGATATGGAGATACCTTGGAAGCTTGGATGCAACTTCCTCTTGTCTCCAAAGTAGCTTATAAATAGAGTGCTCCATGTTGTTTATTATCATCAGTTTAGAAAGTGAGAAAAGTGTGTGAAGAGTGAAAATACACTTAGAGTAGAAGTGTATTGGTGAGGATTGGTTTTTTGTAATAGTTGAGTGTGAGAGTTTGCTCCTCCTATTGTAATTCTGTTCTTGATATTGAATAGAAGCATTTTCCAATCCCAACAAGTGGTATCAGAGCGAGGTTGAGTTTTCATACACTGTTTTCTCATTTTCAGATAAATTTCTACAGGTTAGAAAATCGTGATTTTTAAAGTTGCTCGGAATCACGATCTGATCATACCGTTAGATTCGTCTCGTCGAGACGAGAAATCTGGTATTTTTGGGGAATTTTTTGGCCACCGGAAGAGGCCGTACGCGCCGCCACAACGCGCCGGAAAACTGCCTGCGTCATCATTGCATCATCACGCAGTCCAGAGGAAGAAGACGAGCCACGTCAGCCGCCACATCAGCGCGCGTCAGCGCCACGTCAGTCCACGTAAGTGCCATGTCAACCGCCACGTCATCCGTGTAAACCATCCTCTGGGTGCCACGTCATCGCCACGTCAGCGCCAGCGCAGTCCAGCTGTTGCCACGTCATCCGCCTGCTGGTCTGCCCACTGGTTTGCTGCTTGAACCGGACCGAACCGGTTTGAAGTTATGGGGGCCGGTTCACCCATTTCCAGACCGGTTTTGGACGAGGTCAGACCGGTTCCTACCATTTTCGGCCATTCCGGATCCAACGGTGAGCTCCGTTTGTCCAAATTCGGCTCCGAAAATAAGGTACGAGATATTTTGAGCGTTTTATTATGGATAAATCATCATCGGACACCATGATTGCGCTCACTTCCACAAATTACAATATGTGGAAGCCTCGGATGGAGGATTTGCTAAATTTGAGGGATTTAGCCGATCCTCTTGATAATAATGGCGTGAAACCGGATAAAAAGATGGATGAAGAATGGACAAAAATGAATAGAAAAACTGTCGCACAAATTCGACAGTGGATAGATCATAGTGTGTTCCACCATGTTGCGCAAGAACAAAGTGCTTACACACTATGGGAGAAGTTTGGTAGCATGTATCAAGCAAAAACCGCCCGAAATAAGACGTTACTGATGAGGAGATTAGTAAACCACAAGTTACGAGGAGGTATTTTGGTGTCAGAACACACCAGTCAATTCCAGGATCTTGTGAATCAGTTGAACACCACAGGATGGGTTCTCAAAGATGAAGAGCAGGCGATACTACTTTTGAGCTCTCTACCTGACAGCTGGGAGACTCTTGTTGTCACTCTCAGCAATTCTGCTTCCAATGGCTAGGTGACTATGCAGATGGTCACAGATGCCCTTATGAATGAAGAAGCCCGAAGAAAAGAAGCTGGGACTGAACAATCATATGCCTTCGTGTCAGAAACCAGCAGACGAGGGGGAGGCAGAAATGGAGGAAGAAGTCGAGGTCGAGGTAAAGGCCAAGGTCAAAACAGAGGAAATTCTCGAATTCGCGGCAGATCACAAGAGAGAGGTATGTCCTTTGAAAACAGTACTTGGTTTGAAGGATATTGCAATTACTGTAGTAATTATGGGCACAGAAAAAGAGATTGTAGAAAGTTTCTACGAGAGCAGCCACAAACGAGTCAAAATACTAGCCAAGAAGACGGTGAGACCATGGTTAGTTTGTCATCAGACGTGTGTCTTGTTACACATGGTGAACAAGAATGTTTACACGTAGGTACTCATGATGTTGAGTGGGTGATTGATACAGCCGCATCATTTCACGCTACTCCACACCAGAACTTATTCACATCTTATAAGTCAGGAGACTTTGGAGCTGTAAAGATGGGAAACACGAGTTTCTCGAAGATTGTTGGCATTGGTGATATGCACATAACAACCAATGTCGGATGCGCACTTGTATTGAAAGATGTTCGACACGTCCCGGATCTTAGATTGAATCTCATCTCCGGTACAGCTCTGGATTAGCAAGGATATCTTAACCGATTCAAAGAAGGTATGTGGAAGTTATCTAAAGGTTCCTTGGTTGTTGCAAGAGGCCATATTTGTGGTACTCTTTATAAAACTCATGCAAAGTTATGTCATCCGAGTCTCAATGCTGTTGAAGAAGAGATATCACCAAACTTATGGCACCGAAGGCTAGGCCACTTGAGCGTGAAGGGATTAACAACTCTTGCAAAGAAGGAAGTCATTTCCATGGGCAAAGGTGTTGCCCTAGATCCATGCGAACACTGTCTATTCGGGAAACAACACAGGGTTTCCTTCAGTTCTACCAGGAAGAAACATTCAGAGTTACTCAGTCTTGTACACTCTGATGTATGCGGACCCATTGAAGAGGAGTCACTTGGAGGAAGCAGATATTTCGTGACATTCATTGATGATGCATCACGAAAGGTATGGGCTTATTGTTTGAAGAGTAAGGATCAAGTGTTTGATCGCTTCAAATTATTTCATGCCATGGTAGAAAGAGAAACAGGGAAGAAGCTGAAGTGTCTACGTTCAGACAATGGAGGAGAGTACACTTCCCGAGAGTTCTCAGCATATTGCGCTGCATACGGAATCCGACATGAGAAGACGGTTCCACGAACTCCGCAACACAATGGTGTAGCCGAAAGAATTAATCGGACCATTATGGAGAAAGTTCGTTACATGCTGAGTATGGCTAAACTACCTAAGCCATTCTGGGGTGAAGCTGTGCTGACAGCTTGTTATCTTATAAACAGGTCACCTTCTGTTCCTTTAAACTTTGAAGTGCCAGAAAAGAAATGGTCAAGAAGAGATGTTTCTTACTCTCACTTGAAAGTGTTCGGGTGCAAGGCATTTGCACATGTGTCCAAGGAATTGAGACAGAAGCTTGATCTCAAGTCAAACCCATGCATCTTTGATCGATTATGGACTTAGACATTTTAACAATCAGATACCACACAGGACTGCTGCCACATCACTTGAGCGACAGCTGTCCAAGGGCCATGACACCTTGGTGGTTGCTACACAAGAATATTCCAGATAGCACACGTGTGACGTACCTGTGCATTCTGGTACACAAAGGACAACTCTGTTACACATAGTATCAATCAGCTAGTTATCCAAGAGTTCTCTCCAATCAACTTTACACATGTCGCCACTTCATTAGACTAGTACATTTATTCTTGTTAGCCAAGATATGCACGTGTCCTCACCACAATAGAATATCATCTTCTTATTTATTGGCCAAGTATTTCCTCCTTAGTATAAATATCACTTTCAGTATCACTACTTTCTCGAATTCCGTCTACCCCCTAGGTCAGAGATCCATCAATTTTGAATGTTACAAATTGGACACTATGGTTACATGTGTATCTCATATCGAAAACTAAAGTTTCAAATGGATCAAATTTAATGTTTTTCTGATCAGTTTTGGACACCCACCAAAGATTTCACATTTGAAAGGTATAAGTATTCCTTTTCCCCTTTGTTTTATTTACCTAAAAATAAAAATAACTTAATTTATGTATTTAGATTTAGAATATATAATTAGATGTTACAATTAAGAAAATCTATTATAATGTGCTTGAATTCTTTAATTCTTTAATATTGTTAAACCATTTTAACAAATCGATATTTTTCAAAGTTCCATAAAAATCATATGAATGACAACTTCTAAATTTTTTTTTGAATCAACTTCTAAATATATTTCTAAATTGTTAAATATAAAAATTTATTAATTAAGATCAAATTATACATTCTAGTACCTCAAATTAAATAATCCAGAATTATATACATAAACTAGATTAAGTTTATTCATACAAAAGAGGAAGGGAAAGATAAAATTAACGATTTTTATTAAAAGATGAATAGAATCATAAGTGAGTGTCTAAGAACTACTATGAATTATGAAATTTTAGTGTCTAATTTGAGATACACATGTAAGTATAATGTCCAATTTGGTCCATTTGAGACCTTAATGTCCAATTCTCGTATTAGTCGTATAACTAGTCTCCAATTTGACCCTTATTCCGTTCTATTTTAGAATTTCAAAACTCATTTGCTCATATGTAAGAAAATTCCTCTAATAAATTTCATTATTAAACAATCCATACCACATAATTTCATTTGTCTTCGGATTAGGTAAAGAAATAAGTATCGTTTATCCATGTAATTTTATATTTCCTTGAATGAAAAAATTCCAAATCAACCTATAAGCATATACAGAAACAAATTAAACTGCTTTATCATGTACGGAGTATGTATGTGTATTAGTTTGTGTATAAATATGCATGTAACATTCATGGTAAGCTCATACGGAGTATATAATAAGCCCAAATCAGAATCGCCTAAATCATACGATAATCATGAGTTTTGTTGACAAAAACTCATATTTTTATTCATCTTTCATGGTTTTACTCTCTTGTGCTATAATAGCAATGCAGTTAGGAGCGGTAAGTGCTGGCCACAGAAAGGTTGTTAGGATTCTTGATTTGATCCCACCAAATAACAATGTCCAGCCTTCTGCAGGAGAAGTATTCGCGCATTGCAAGTCTAAAAACAATGATTTAGGGGTGTGGAATATGACCCAAAATACTGAGAGGGAAATCCACTTCCGCCCCAATATTTGGAAGACTACTCTTTTCTGGTGTGACTTTCGTTGGGGTACAAAGGCCCAGGGCATCATCGTATACGACGCCAATGATGTTTCATGCAACGGGGAAAGGTACTGCAATTGGAACGTGAAGACAGATGGGTTTTACTTTGCCAAAGGGGAGTTTCCTAAAGAAGGCGATTTTACAAAGAAGTCTGATTGGAGAGGCGCTAGGATACACCGTCATAGCCACCACCGTGGGCGCAGGCAGCGCCACTAGATCAATGCATGCGGCGGTAGCCTGGTAGTGTGCTATTCTGCAATGAATATATACGGAGTATATATACTAGTATTGTCTAATAAATAAATGAAATGTGCTACCAATGCATAATACTAAAGAATGATTGCATTATTAAATGTGTCAACATAAGAGATAATAATATATATCTATAAATATATATAACACATTATGATATCTCTTCGTCCCCATACATACATCTAGGGATGGACCCGGGCCGGGCCGGTTCCGGTTCCGGGCCGGGCCCGGGCGGGCTTTTTTTCGGGTTACATGGGCCCGGAACCGGCCCGGGTTGATACCGGGTCCGGGCCTAACCGGGCCGGGCCGGGCCGGGCCCGGTTCAATGTTTTTTTTTTTTTTTTTTTGACTTTCTTGTTATCTCCCTACCCCCCCCCCCCTCACCCCCACGCCCCAAACCTCCCTAAAACACCCAGCCCTACCCTAGGAAAAGAAAAAAAATTGAAAAAACCAAAAAAAAAAAAAATGAACCGGGCCCGGCCCGAACCGCCCGGGCCGGTTCAACAAAAACAGGGCCCGGAACCGGCCCGCCCGACCCGCCAAAACGGGCTAAAAGCCCGGAACCGGCCAACCGGGCCCGGCCCGGTCCGGGCCCGCACAGTAGCGGGCCGGTCCGGTTCCGGGCCGGTTCGGCCCGGCCCAGTCCATCCCTACATACATCTTTATCTTTATATATTGAAAGCAAACTTGCTAATAATTTTCGATGTTAAATGGCCTCTCATTATAAGGAACATGAAATCTTTTTCGAGTAAGAGTAAATATGATAGTAAATAAATGTTCCTCGGAAAACAAATAAATGTTCCCCAGAAAACAAATAAATGTTTTCTTGATTACATTGCCTCTCACTAATTTTCGATGAAATCAAATTTAGATGTTAATTTGTTGGGATTTTGGATTGTTTTTTTTGCTTGGGACTAATTTCTAGCCTCCTTGTTTTAGTGAAAACTTTCATGTGATTATTGAAAAACAAAAAGAATAAGCAGTGTAATAAATATTCCCCGGAAAACAAATAAATACAGTATGACAACTATTTTAGCTACTAATTTTCATGACATGTGTTGGGCGATTGAGTTCATGCTCAGTAAATAAATAAAAAAACATAACAATTTGTAATGTGGGCAGTTCAGTTCCTTAGGAGACAACTCCTGTTTTGAAAGCATTTTCTGATAGTCACCAAGCCAAATACCTCAATCAAGTAGGCCGTTAACCTCCCAAGAAAATAAAAATAAATTCACCAAAATAATTCATGTGTTCTTGTAGTTACCTATAGGGCTTCATTTTGAACTTCTTAACAACCGATGAATGTGTCACAAAGTATATATTCCTTCCCTTTGCCTTGGAGTCCAAAATGTCAGATAGCAATGCCACAAATAAAATTCTTATTTTTTTCATGAAATCTTATATAAGTACATCGGCAGAGTATATGTTCACAATATGAGTATTCGAAATCTAATAAAATGACATACAACCCTACTTAAAAATGTTGTACACTTGTACCAAGTGAAAGAAAACAGTGAGTAACTTCCCAGAGGTAGTCCTTGCACCATCATAAAGTATAGCTTGGTCCTTGTCAGTCCCAAATTCTGAAACTATAAGAACCCTTGGATATTGAACCTGCTCATTAGAAACTGTAAATTAAACTCTCATCCAGATGATCAGATCTCAAACCACCTCAAACCACCTGAGAAATCTGTATGGTAAATGCCCGAAATGATTAGGGAGCAAAAAACAAATGCTAATGAAAATAAGTTTTTATGTTTGATTTTAACTTGGAAATTTCAAAATGAAAATGAGATATAATTAACTTTCTAAATTATATTTAGACTTTGTAAACACAATCATATACACCATGACCATGATCGCATTAATTCTTATCAAGTCAAATGACACTTCATGAAAAGGTCAAGTTTTTATAAGTAAAAACAATTTGATAAAAAAACAAGAATAATGAAAAGACATGGGGAAAGACATGGGTAGCTAATAGGTTATGTTAGAGCTGGTAGTGTTATGGTAAGTTTTGACTGATTTGCTTGATATCAGAAACATCATTGAAGCTCTACTGTCACTTTATCACTGGTTTAAACCTCACGAACCAATCTATCACCGTGAAGCTCTGATAAACAGTGAACATAAAAGGTAAATATTATGAATATGTGAAGTTCGTAATAGGGAAACAAATTTTGGTTATGAATAACAAGCTGGAGAAGTGCAGAATTTGATAGGTAACTAACAGCAACTTGAAATAACACAAGCACTTAATGTTTTAAAAATTTAAACAAACTTCAAAATTTTCAAACGCTAATTATTAAGCAGGAACTTAAATAATGAGCAACATTACATTTGTCATGACACTGCCAAAAAATTAAATTATGCACCATTTGTTAGCAATAGAGACCATGAAAATAAAGGAAAGGGAAACTTGATGGTGGGATCGTTAAAAAATTAAATAAGGCACCAGTAGTTAGCAATAATGACCATTACATCCAATCATGGAAGTAATGGTGGACTCATACGAGTTCTAATCTTTTAGGTTGAACAAAACGAAGCAGACAAAAGCATTGTTATAAATCTATTTAATGCATAAAGATTATCACAACCTGAACTTCAATGAGCCCACCTTAAATACTGCATCAGGCACACAATTGGTTGCGGAATTGTGAAAGAAAATGAGTTGCAAAAATTGGATTTTTTATGGATTACTTTAAGCACGACTGTGTTGGAAAGCAAGTGAAAGTTTGACTTTCGGAATCAATCTCTTTGATGAAAAAGGATAAAAGATAAAAGTGTTTTCTGTAAAAAGATCATGCTATCAAAAAGAGATCAATCTCATAAGTATACAACTTATGAATACATCAATCTGGCATAGGCATACTTCTTCCAAATTTTATACCTTCAGAGTCCATTGACTATTTGACACCCCAGCAGTCCAGCCTAGCATGTAACGTTGGAAAAATGATTGCATTACAAATTTACAATTAGGCATTGGTTAGCAAGAACTAATTGGAGTTCAATAACAGGGAATCAGTCCACATATAAGAACCTATTGAAGCCAGCACACTCATGCAACTTGTTTGATACTGGTGAAATATTGGTAACATGTGGAGTCAATAAATATATTAACTCGACAATCTACATGTAAAGAAAGATTCTGAATCAGAAAAAGGGGCAGCTCATTTGCAACGATACTGAAATCTTGATTAATTGCTACACGTCAAGGTATAGGGAACATTAACACTACCCTTATCATTATTGCAATGCTCTTTATGTCAAAAACTTTCCTGATCATTCTTTCTGCAGTAGAACTCTCTTTTTTGTTCAGAAAAACCAATAGTTTTTGGTAATAGGACTTGCACACAAAAGACATGAGAATATGATAGCAGAGAAAAATTAATAGTCTCAAACTGAATAGGTGAAAAGAATGTCCAATATAGCATGGTATATTGGATGTCCACGACTATTGTGAACTTTTGTCACTGACTATGGTCGTGGACTATTGTGAACTTTTGTCACTGACTATTGTCACAAAAAAGTTCACATAAAAATTTAGTCCCCCAACTATTATGTCACTGACACTTTTGGTACTTGATTTCTAATTTTTCCATTTTTAGTCTTCGACTATTGTGCTAGAGACACTTTTAGTCCCCGACTTCAAGATTTTCCACATTTAGTCTCCTGACTATTGTCAAATTGACACTTTTAGTCCTCCCATTATGATTTAGACACAATAAATGGAGGACTAAAAATGTTACTATTATAATATTTTAAGGACCAAAAGTGTAAATTTATGAAAGTTGAAGGACTAGATATGGAAACTTTCAAAGACGGGTACCAAAAGTGTCTCTAGCGCAATAGTCGTGGACTAAAAATGGAAAAAATCAAAGTCGAGTACCAAAAGTATCAATGACATAATAGTCGGAGGACTAAAAGTGGAAATAACTCTTTCACTTATTGTCCACCTCAACCTAGAACTCTAGAAGTAATTCATATTTGTACATTCCAAGTAAGAAATTGCTGTTAAGATGCCTTAAAGCCAAACATATAGTTTATGTTTTTAACATGGGAATAATGCCTTTGATCTTTCCAGTATACAAATGGGGGCAACTCTACTGAAGCAAAGAAATCAAACAAGACAATAAGAGAGGCATATATTAATAGTTTGTTTCGGTAATTTTTCATATCTAGAAATGGAGTACAGTACATATATCTTGATACATATTCTTAAATGTCTTGATGGAAAATGTTGAAATAACAAGCTTTAGTTACTTTAGCATATACCCGGATGGATTTTTCAAAATGCTAAAAGATATGTTAAAATAGGCCACCTAATTGATGAAAATTAGGCACCACCTAATTGATGAAAATAGGCCATTTCACTCTCTCTAGCCAATCAAATGTCATTCTCCCTGCTTCCTCTAATTTGAATAACTCCACGCATACAACACCTAAATTAATCAAATACTTTTGTTTGAACAGTACTTTGTTTGTTAGCAAAAATGGGTGAATAAATAGATGGTACGAGATAGAAGGCTTACCCAGAAAAGGGTGCTGTGCACTGGAAGTGAACCCCCTCTGCCACACGATGGAAACATGTTTCTAAGGGAAATATGGGGCGATTGAGTACGTCTGGGTACCAACTCCCACTAGGGCGCCCACCGTCGATAATTCAGATCGATAGGATTAGAACTTGGAAGTCAAACAAAGGCGAGACGGAAAGAAATACACAGTACAAGGATACTAACGGAAGACGACGATAACATTTTGAGTTTTAATTAACGGAAGCAGCAAGTACCGGACAGAGAAAACATGCATGGTACACTGCTTTAAGCCTTTAAGCAGAATTCACAATTTATTAATGCTATAGAGTTACACCAACAAAATTTTTATACCCAAAAGGGTATTAACCCTCATTCATTCTTATTAGTTTGTAGAGATACTTTCTTGAGTAAATATGATAGAAAATAAATAAATAAAAGTTACCAAACAGTCACTGTGAAATCAACAAAACAGGTTAGCTCAAGACATTTGTATATAGTAATATGGAAGATGAAATACAGATCAGATCATGGAGGTTGGTTGAAAGCTATGCCCAAACGACTATAAAGAACAAGTCACACAAAAATAGGGTTGTTTCCACTAAAATTTTAAATTTGTGGGTCTCATTTTTATTTTGTTATTAGTAAATTAGGATTTACCATTCAATACGAACATAGGCAAACAAAAATAAAATACAAACCTTTCTAGGAGAAGGTTTAAAATCACGACTTTTTGTCATTTTCTTGTATATTCATAAGCATATGCATCAGAGGAGAATCTGGTCCATTTCGCAAGATTGGCTCGAGTATAATCTGACATGTTCTACTGTCAGGTGAGGGTCCAAGTTTTTTCATTTCCCCCAAAAGTAATACATCATTACAATCCCGTTCTTTTTCACTAACCCACAAATGAGTACGCTGTATACCATAATATCTGACATGCAACCATTTTCCTCAAATATCTTTAGCATCTTCTATCCAGCTTTCTCGACAAAGTCCAATTACAGTACTTTTACAAGTTACGACGTATAATATTTGGCTGGAAATGTTTTGAGGGAAGGGCATTCCATCATATGTACCCCTCGACTGAATTCGAGGAGGAACATCACTACCCCTCAGCTCACATCAAGATTGGGTTTCACAACGAAGGCCGCCGTGACAACGAGACATTCGACGGAGTATTGGGAATATTAACCCACACGTTCTCGCCAAAATCAGATGATCCCGCATCCTGCCCGATCCCAACAATGGCTGACAAAGAGTCATATTTAATATCAATTCTTTCCCAAACTTTGTCCTTAGCCTGAATAAGACCTCCCCTGATCCCCATCTCCTAGGCCTCTCTAGGAAGGAGAGCACACCATCCATTGTTTAGCCACTCCCCCATGTATTGCTATTATGTGGAAGGATTTAGTGTTTTGGGTCTAGGATAATATGCAGTTTATGCACTTGGTATCAAATTCCATTGCACATTGGACTTAAAAGATGCCGAAGGATCTGATTTTAGATTGTAAATTCTTCTGAATGTAAACATCTCTTTCCCATCATGGGCTACTGTTGCAAGATGGGGAAAAACTTGTGAAGTTGCCAATAATAGACAGTGGATATACGCGGAGTTTAAAAAACATTTTTAGACCTAAATGACTCAATCCAACTATGACCACACCCTTTCATTACCTGTCTCTCTTTCATGAACATCCTCATTCCCTTAACATCTTTCCACTTTTTATAAGAAGCATAAACATTAGACATCAATACATAAACATAATCACTCTCACCTTCCAACCCTATCACCTTTTCAGCTGCAACTTCTGCAACTTTTATATCCCCACAAGTCACACAAGCTCCCAATAGAGCTCTCCAAACTAGTGCACATTTCTCAAATCCCATCTCTTTGATCATATTCTCACCACCTTCCACCTCTCCTTCCCTCCCCATGAGCCTAATCACAGATGAACAGTGCTCGGCTGTGGGCGTGATCCCGTAGTCCTTCACCATTGACTCAAAGTACTTCTTTGCAACCTCCATAGGTACCTTGTTGTGCCAACAAGCAGACAAGATATTGAGGAAAGTGATTCCATCTGGCTGTAAATCTAAGGTCTTTTTCATTCGCTCGAATAGACGAAGTACCTTGTTTGAGTCGCCATTATTGGCATATCCAGATATCATAGCATTACAAGTCACCAAATTCTTACTAGGGAGAGTCTCAAACAGAACCTCGGCCTTATTCACATCCCCACATTTAGAATACATATCAACAAGAGCACTTCCAACAACTACACTTTTATTCAACCCATTCTTCACTGTACAACAATGGATCAATCTTCCCCATGTGATATCTGCAACACTAGCAGTACCACTTAAAATGCTTGAAAATGTGAATTGGTCCATCCTAATGCCACTAAAGTGCATTTTAGAAAAAAACTCTAGAGCTTGGTCTCCCCTGCCTCTGTTAACATAGCAAGTTACGATAGAATTCCATGAAGATGAGTTCGCGTTGGGCATTCTTGACAAGAGAGCAATTGCGTCTTCGATCTCACCAAACTGAGCAATTCCACTTATTAGCTCATTATAGGTAATTGAATCCGGATGTGGCATTTGGTGTAGAAAAATGAAGGCTTGTTCGAGCCTCTTATTTTGAGCATTTGCTGCTATAACTGAATTCCAGGAAATTGTGTCCTTAGCGATCATACCATTGAACACCCTGATTGATCTGTTGGGGTGTCCACATTTTCCATACATGTCAATCAAAGAGTTTCCAACAACTACACTACAATCCATACCAAGCCTCACGATCTTGGAATGTATAGACTCTCCAAAACGTAGCAAACTCAACTGCCCGCAAGCTGATAAAGCAGGTGTAAAGGTATAAGAATCCGCACAAAGTCCAGACCTTTCTAGCTCAAAGAACAAGCTCAGAGCTTTACTAGGCTCCCCATAACGCACGTAGCCAGAAATCAAAGTATTCCAAGAAACTATACTTGGTTCAGGAATTTCAACGAACACCCTGTGAGCATCAATGATAGCCTCAAACTTCACATAGAAACTGATCATGGCACTAGAAACAAATACATCGGAAGCCCAGCCAGATTTCAGAACATGACAATGAAGCTGCTCACCATACATAAACCAACCCAAATTGGCACATTCTCGGATCGAGTGTACGAGAGCGAACGGGTCTAAGCTAGGACCAGATTTGTGTGCTTCGGGCTCTTCAAGTGAGACAGTTTCAGAACCGAGCCCACCTTGGGCGGAGCGAGGGAGAAGGCTGGACCACAATCTGGCGCGATTACGGAGGGGAATATTGTTGATGCTGATGGTGCGGCTAAGGTTATTGGATACGGCATAACTAAGCTGATTTCCGTTTACGAGCGTGTTAAGGAAAAATGGTTTGTGCATTGCATTTCGATTATAGGAAATACTCCGTAGGTTATACTAGTAACTTATAAGCAACACTGGAGAAAAGTGAAAAGAAACGTCTACTCCCACGGTGACAACTCCAGCACCTATTTAAAAAAGAGCTATTACCCGAAATAAGACTAAAAAAGTTTGAAAATTCCAAAATAGGACTGTCATGTTTTTATTCCCAAAATAGGACTAATTACTGTTATGTTTTGGCAGTACCAGACTTCAAACATGACATTATTTTCCAAACTTGACAGTAATTACTCCTATTTTGGGAATACAAAACATGTCAGTCCTATTTTGGAATTATCAAACTGTTTTAGTCCTATTTCGGGAACTTTCCCTTTAAAAAATAGAGTACCGTACCTACCATGCATTTGATTGGTCCAAATCATTATATCATTTCTAATTTAGAGTTTTATAATTCAACTGTATCATCCTGATTGGTCCATGTGTACAAAGGTAAAGTACATTAAGGGTACCATAAAATCTACCTTATTCTATACACTAATTGTTCTTCCGTTTAGACACAAGTATGTTTAGACACGATATCATAATGTCCTAATCTTATGACACAAGTATGTTTAGACACTAAATTTATGGTAACATGCCCCCATGGCCCCATTTTAGTATAACTATAACCATTTTCTAGTAGTGAATACTCCTAGTCTCTAGCTTCACTTTTCCCTTTACCACTCTTCTTCTCGTCAACACTTATGTTCTAACCTAGAGAGAACCACATATGATGGAAATGACGTTGAGAGTATTTAACGGGCATTAGTTAGAATTCAGCCCAAAGTAGGGATTATTATTGTAGAATCCTTGAAAGTAGTGATGGCAACGGGACGGATCGGGGACGGGTACACATAAAACCGGAACCGCCCCGTTGGATAAATGTTTGCCCCAAAACCGCCCCATTATCTGTTCGGGTAATTTTTTTTTGAACCGTACCCGCCCTAACGAGGAATCGGTTTATCCACGGCCCACGGGTAACCGTTTCCCCAAATGATACCAAATAACCAACTTTTTTTTGGGAAAACAAATAACCAATTTTTAATCCTACTTGTTATTTATATATTTAAAGCACCCTAAAACATACAAAAGTAATCATTTAAGCAATCAAGCAGACTAACCTATATTCATTAATATGACATGGACCCAATATCTCTTGTAACATAATAAAAAAGTAGTAATCATCCCAGAATCCAAATTCCAAAAACAGGTTTAGGCCTATATTTAGTTTTAGGCCTAAAAAGTATTAATATATACTTTTTAGCATTATTTATATGATATATACTATTTAGTATATACAATTTAGCACATATAGTTATTATTCTTATATATAAAAAGTTATAATTTATTAATAATGTAATGGATCAGGTAACGGTGCGGGTACCCGCACCACTAGTGAACGGGGCGGTTTCGGGGCGGATAACGGGGTGGATTAGTATAGAACCATAACCGCACCATTAACCATTTAAAAAATTCGGGTATTCCCCGCCCCGTACCCATTCCCCAGTCAAACCGGTTTTCCCCGGTTTGACCAATTCGGTTCGGTGCGGGTATCCAACGGGTCGGCCGAAATTGTCATCTCTACATGAAAGTAAAAATTATTCTTATGATTAAAATTTCGTCATTAATATTAAACCAGAGTAAGGTTGGTAGCACATGCATCTTATTTATACTCTTGTTGGTCTTTTGTAGTATAATGGCCACATCAATTTATCACATAGTAGACTAAGGATGTTTTCTTTTGGACTGAAATTTGCTGGTCTAGTCTGGTCTGTTTAAGTTTGGTCTGGTCTGGTCTGAACTGGTCTGATCTAGCCTGGTAAAACGTTTGATTTCTGTGTATTTTATAACTACGGAAGTCTGGTCTGGTCTGGTCTGGTCTGGGATTGAAAACAATCCAAAAGAAAACATCCTAAATCAAATCTGACCAAATTATATACTTAAACAGGCTAGCCTAACCTAAATTATATACAAACCACACATCTATTAGACCAGATCGGTTACAAGTGTTAACCTAAGGTTCTCATTTTGTATTTTAAAAAACAATTAATACTCGTTAAATAACAAACCATTATATCATTTTTAATTTAGATTTTTATCATTCAAATGTATCATCCTGATTAGTCCATGTGTACAAAGGTATGATACCTTAAGGGTACCATAGAATCTACCTTATTCTATACACTAATTGTTCTTCCGTTTAGAGCATCTTCAATGCTACAATGTGCACGGCGCACATGTGGCATGAGAGAGATAGACACAAAATATTGATTTTATGACATTTCTCTCTCCAATGCTACAATGTGCACGGCGCACATGTGGCATGAGAGAGATAGACACAAAATATTGATTTTATGACATTTCTCTCTCCTTCTTTCCACAGTCTTATGCATTTTTGGTAAGTTTGTGTCTGCAATGTCAACCACAATGTCTACATCTAGACATTGTGCTTGACACTGTGAAGAAAAACTTACCAAAATGATGTAAGATCCTTTAAATAAGGAGAGAGAAATTCTATTTATTGATTTTTAATTGGTTGTTTCTTACGCCACGTATGCACCGTTAACATTTTATCATTGAAGATGCTCTTATAACAGCGAAATGTCCACATCAACTAGTAAAAAAGGTTTAAACATGGCTAAATTTATGGTATTAATTAATCACAACATTATAATAGTCCGTATTTAGGATGTCTTTACTTCAATTTATTTCAATCCCACATCAATTTATCACATAGTAGACTAAGGATGTTTTCTTTTGGACTGAAATTTGTTGTTCTAGTCTGGTCTGTTTAAGTTTGGTCTGGCCTGGTCTGAACTGGTTTGATCTAGTCTGGTAAAAACGTTAGATCTCTGTGTATTTTATAACTACGGAAGTCTGGTCTGGTCTGTTTCAGTCTGGTCTGGTCTGGTCTGGGATTGAAAACAATCCAAAAGAAAACATCCTAAATCAAATCTGACCAAATTATATACTTAAACAGGCTAGCCTGACCTAAATTATATACAAACCACACATCTATTAGACCAGATCGGTTACAAGTGTTAACCTAAGGTTCTCATTTTGTATTTTAAAAAACAATTAATACTCGTTAAATAACAAATTAATCAAATAAAATAATATACCCATAGTAATCATCACATTTATCATCAACGACTTCACTATGTTATATACCTGTCAAAATTATTTCACAAAAGATATACACAAATTACCTTATTTAATTTAATTTAATTATTATTTAAATAATTGTGTCATTGGACTTAAATTTTATGGTCTCAAAATTTGAGAGGTTTAAGTATTAGTTGTTTTTTAAAATACAAAAATTATTTAATTTTTGTATTTTAAATTCAGCGTATCGGATCGAGCAGTTTGGACTAAGAGCGGCTAAACCCATTAACACTTGATGACTCGAAATTTTGAGTATTTGAGTAAAATTGAAGTGGATATGATGTAACGTGCGCATGGGATTCAAACATCACATAGTCAATAGCATCAATTTTGAATGTGAAGTTCACGTAGTCTCACTTATGTGTTAGAGGAAATTACCCGAAGACGGGAGTTTCTTGTCTGACATTCCAAAACACGGGAAAGTGATTTAGGTTATCAAAAAGCGGGAGTCGGAATTGGAGAATCCGACTAGCGTATTAGGGTTTCATTTTTCACGCTTTTCTCCTGTCGGAATTGGGGAATCCGACTAGAGTTTTGTGATTTTTTTTTAAAACCCCTAGTCGGAATTGGGGAATCCGACTAGAGTATTGTGTAGTTTTTTTTTGTTGAATAAATTTGTGTACTTTTTTTAAAAGTTGGTTAGAGGTGTTTAATTGGGGTTCGAGTATTTCACCGAACTCCTACGCTGATACCCCTATAAAATCCCTTCATTTCTTCTCAAAATTTACAAACACATTCCAAAAACACTTATTTTTTTGTTATAGTAATTTATTCATTATTCACCCAAAAACACTTCTTACTTTAATTTCTTTGATATATTCATTATTTTTTTTGTTTAGCACTCTCCTCTCATATTATATTTATAATATATACCATATATAAAAATGTCTAGTGAGGGTAATGTTAGTGCAATTATTTGGCAATATATTTTGCATTAAAGAGAGTTGATCACAAAAGTTAAAGAGGCTTAATGATGGCTGTTGTAATGGATTTGTGTTTATTGCTGGAGTTATCAACGATATTAAGGCTGGAGGTTACTTATTTTGAGCTGGCCAGCATTGATGACGAGTTGCGAAACCGACGACGGGTCGGAACCGTTACGTCAGACCGCCAAAACAGACAAATTGAGTCATTGAAGCGTCAAGAATATCATTTTTAAATATTGTAACGTTTTTTGTACATTATTAGGCACCTTAATGTGATTAAGGAGGGTATTAAATGTGTTTGACCAGCCTTTATGACGGATTTGAATCCGTCGGTACGTAACGGATGGCCAATCCGTCAATAACGGAAAGAACCATCATTAGAGCTTTAATTGCTTTTCCTATAAATAGAATAGCCTCATTGTAATCAAAGCAGCTAAAACATTCGAATAACACACAAGTTTTCATTCTTATTCACTCTCTTGTCATCTCCTTCTCTATTCTTGTTCGAAGCCCTTTCTTTATACAAATTCCTTTTTAATTATTTTTAGCTTATCAATATTTTGCTTAAACAATTTGGCGCCCACCGCGGGGCTCGTGCAAGAAAGAGTTCAAACATGGAAGGAACAAATCAGCTGTTAATTGAATTCCATCAACAATTAGAGATAGTCCGAGAGGAGATTCGGCGTGAGATGGCGGAGAGGATGGCCCTTCTTCAATGGGAGAACGATGTACTTCGGTCCCAGGTACAATCCGCAGTGTCAATAGCCTCGAATTCAAGGCCCAACTGGAGAAGTGACCTTATGAATGCTGCCACAAGGTTGGATCTCGGAGTCTCCCCGCCATCGACGACTCCACTCGCGGCATCGACGGATCCAGTATCTCTTACGCTGGGTCTGTCGCCAACGCCGACTGGAGAGCCATACTCGACGGTCATATCGCAAGTCATCCCATATACGCCACTCGTGCCAGAGACGACGCCACTAGCCAACATACCAGTTTGTTTCTTCCCGGAAACCCTTCGGGTCAGATCGAACGGGTCAGGCTTGCAGGCAGCAACTCAAAGCATGCCGACGACGACTCTGCATTCCATCTCGACGGAACCATCGATCCCCCATTACAGGAGCAGAACCAGTGGAGTTCCCGGTCCATCCAACTCCAATTCGTCCACTAATGTGACTCTTCCCCCAACAGAGCCGTCAATCCCTCATTACAGAAACAGGAATGGCGCAGAGGCCGGCTCGTCGAGTTTCATGCAGGACGCCAGACGCAGTGGGCATAGTGTGTCATTTTCAGAACCCCAGACGCGACGCCTCGACAGACCCGACGTGTTGCCAGCATCGACGTTTCCTGAACAACGCTATGAATTCACCCCGTTGGTTGGACCGACTTCTTCATTCCCGGTTCCACTTCATCCAGTTGTGGCAGATCAGATGTCCATGTTGATGGAGCAAATGCGTCAGATGCAGGACAAAATCAACGGATTACCAGGTGTTCCCCCACCTTTGGATAAAGCATCTAGGACATGTTACGCAAAGTCACCCTTCAGTAGGCAGATCACCAACGTCGAGGTACCCAGGAAGTTCGTCGCCCCCGCCATGAAGTAATATTGTAATGTATACGTTTATGGATTTTTTTGTTTTGCATCCAATTAGTAATGAAATATTTGTTCTCTTTTTCGAATTTGTTTCATTGTATCTGACATTTTGGTTCACATAAATTCCATCAGATAAATTTAATTTTGTACGACGCCGTATAAAATTTATCAGATAAAATTAATCAGATAAAATCAAGCTGATAAAATTTTATCAGATAAAATTAATCAGATCAAATCAAGCAGATAAAATTTTATCAGATAAAATTAATCAGATAAAATCAAGCAGATAAAATTTTATCAGATCAAATTAATCAAATTAATTGTGTTCAATTTGGATTTAGAGTTCAATTTTGAAATTAGTAATTTATAACTACTTATTTTAGGAATTTCAAATGGAGCAAACAATCCGCGCCCAGGGCCTGTTACCCGTTCACTACTCACGTTGCCACTGCGTGCCCATCGTGCGGACCGTGTTTGGTATGAACCAGATTCCGAAGACTTGTGCTTGAAATGTGTCAATTGCCCTTCAGCTGCATTCGGAGATGAAGCGCGACATGAAAGAGTGATAGATATGTTAGCATATGTTGGGTTCTTGGTGGTAGAGCACATTGCTCGTATGAAGGTGGATCATAGTTTAATATGCGCTTTGGTGGAGAGATGGAGGCCGAAGACACATACTTTCCATCTTCCTTTCGGTGAGGTCGGGATTTCTTCGGCAGTTCTATATAAGGCAAGATATTCCGAGCTCGCAACGTTAGATGTAGTATTAAATTTAATATTGTATGTACTTTCTATTCATTAATAAATTACATTGAAAACTACATTTGTTTTGTTCACTTCCATTAAAATTACAAAAATTGCACTTAAAACAAAATCAAATTTGTATCTAATTTGACGAATGGATTAAATCAAAATTGCACTTAAAATTACAAAAATTGCAATTAAAACAAAATTGGCAATACAAATGGATTAAAAAACACTATAAAGCAATCAAATGTTTTGTTACTCAAAAAATCAAAATGCTAAGTTTTCATTTTAAAAAATATGTCAGGAATCTAAAAAACTTTTAAATTTGGAATGGATAGAATTTAGCTGACGTGCACTTGTCGTGAGGTGCACTCAAAATAAATATCAATACGACACTAATACGTAGTATAGCGAAGTAAGGTTCGTATCCACAGGGAAAGGAATATTTCTCTTTTTAATTAACTAGTAACAAAGGGGGGTTTTTAGATTTGATTTGATTTAATTAACACTAAGATGAATGACTTAAATGAGTTTAATTAATGAGAAGAAGACTTGGCTTTGCTTTTATCCACTTAATGAAATGTTCGTCGATCCCGGTTATATCTTTAACTATCTTCCTCTCGAATACTCAATCGAGGAGTATATCCAGTCCATCGAGGGTAGTTATTAATAACGAGAAGCGTTCATTAATAAAACTTACTATCGAGTCAATATAGAACAAGCGCCGTATATTAACTTGATAGTAGCAATAAACTTAAGATGAAAACGATTGAGATTGATAACCTCAACACAAGCGGTTTATTGGTTTAATCAATATAATTAATTTCCCTTAGATTATTAACCATGAGATGCATGCATTAATAATCCAAGTTTACTACCATGAAAAGACCGAATTAATAACAAGCGTATTAATCGACCGATTCTAGTATTAATTAATATATGAAACAAAACTAGTTGATCCTTTAAGTAATGTTCAAAATATTAATATGAAATATGAATAGGAATTAATTAATACTCAAGAAAGAATATTAAAGAAGATGAATCCTACTATAGTTAATATCAAGATGTTAACTAATTGTCATCTTAGTAACACTCCCCAATATTAACGTAGAGTAAGAAATAATTATTACTATAACTAATGTCAAGATGTTAACTAATTGTCATCTTAGTAACACTCCTCAACATTGATATAGAAATAGTATTTAAAGGAAGAATTAATATTCAAGGAAGAAGATTAAAGAGAATAACTCACAACTTACAAATTCATTAAGCTTCAAAGTAGCAAAACCAAGATGGAAGAGTTTAGTTCCTCATTTGGAGACTAAACATACTATAAAAATATAAAAGAAATACTATTCTAAACTGAGCTTAAGAGTATGGAAGAAGGGATGCTTAAAAGTGAAGGAAAATGAGGCTATTTATAGGTGTTTTGAAGGTGCTGCACCGGATACCCGGCCGGGTATTTGAGATACCCGACCGGGTATTTGTCAAAATCAAATATTTTGGCCACGATTTTGTGTTTTCTGCATGTCTTTTTGTCCGGGTCACTTCATACCCGACCGGGTAAAGTCTATACCCGACCGGGTAAGTCACCAAATCACATTTCTTGCATGATTTCTTGTTCCCTTGCACTTTCCTTTGATCTTGTAAGATCCCTTCCATGATCCTTTGTTGATTCTTGATTGTTTCTTGCTCAAGATGATTCTAAATTTACTAAATTACAACAAACTAGAAAAATAAAATGATTGCACCTTAAATGTGCAATTACCACAACAACACACCATAAAAAGTAATTAAAAGTAAAAATATAAACACTCAAAAATCAATGCAATCAACTCCCCCACACTTGGTCTTTTACTTGTCCTCGAGTAAAATCCATAAAGTTCTTCACCATCCAAAGAGTGTCAACGAGATAAAAAGAAAAACAGAAGTGTTTTCTTTTTCAGTTTAAATTCATCCGCACTATAGAAAGTTATTGCTTCTCCCTCCAGCTGCTTGCTATGGTAAAAATGAACTCCTGCAAAACTAATTTCTTCTCTCATTTCTCTCCTTTTGCCTAGGAGCCTTTTGAGGTTTTCATCCTAGCCTCTCATTTTTTTTACTCACTCTTTTTTTTTGCTAATGTTGCTTAGGTTGCCCGTTTGAGTTTTCAACCTAACTAGCATTTCTTCTATTTTTTTATTTAATTTTTTTTTTGTGAAGAAAATAATGCAAGTTACAAGGTAGAAAAAATAATTGTGTACCAATGAGTGACTCCCCCTCACTTAGCTCGGAGCACTGTCCCTAGTGCTCGTTATCGCCATCACTTTTTTTTGAAGATATAAAGTTGTGGATTGGGAGAGGGGTGGTTGCTTCCAAGAGTTTGTGGATTAGAGGGTATGTGGAGCAAGAGGACAGTGATGAGAACAAGATTATGATTTTTTTTGTAGGGTTTGGTGGAGGATTTGAATAGATTTTGAAGAAAGAGGGATATGGTTAGGAGGTTTGGGGTAATTGAATTGGGTTCGAATTTGGAAAAGACGAATGAGGTGATTTTTTTTAAAGTGCAAAAATAAAATGCAATAAGTAAATGTACCTTGCATGGGTTGCCTCCCAAGAAGCGCTTTATTTAACGTCGTGGCACGACGCTGTCATTGTGTTCAGTCATTCAAACTTGGATCGTGATAGTTTATCTTCTTCACACTTTCACTCCTAGGACTTCCATAGGAATGCTTAATTTCTTGACTCTTTGTTGGTCTTATGGGAGATCAGCACCACCCTTTGATTCAGGGCTTAACCGCCCAACCTGTTGGCACCACGATGTGGTGCAGCCCCTCATGTCCATCCGCCGCTCAGTAGTGGGGCTCTGCACTGCCGTAGTGAACTGTGGGGGGTGCCCCACAGGAATCTACCTTGACTTGGGGACTACAGAGTAATGGGTTAAATAGAGGGTGTCCACTTCCTTATCACCAATTGGTTTTAAGAAAGATATGGCTGCTATTTAACCACAGAACTCTGGAGTTAAGCGAGCCCGGGGTAAGAAAGCCCAAGGATGGGTGACCCACTGGGAAGTTTGTCGACGGGGGTGAATCGATCCAACAAGTGGTATCAGAGCGAGGTCACAGGTGAATCTCTCGGCTGGTGCTGAGGGGGTGATTGTTGGTCTTATGGGAGATCAGCACCACCCTTTGATTCAGGGCTTAACCGCCCAACCTGTTGGCACCACGATGTGGTGCAGCCCCTCATGTCCATCCGCCGCTCAGTAGTGGGGCTCTGCACTGCCGTAGTGAACTGTGGGGGGTGCCCCACAGGAATCTACCTTGACTTGGGGACTACAGAGTAATGGGTTAAATAGAGGGTGTCCACTTCCTTATCACCAATTGGTTTTAAGAAAGATATGGCTGCTATTTAACCACAGAACTCTGGAGTTAAGCGAGCCCGGGGTAAGAAAGCCCAAGGATGGGTGACCCACTGGGAAGTTTGTCGACGGGGGTGAATCGATCCAACAAGTGGCGCTAGAAGGAGGGCTTTTCATAATCAGAAAACATTTTCTTCTTCCCTTCAGCTATCTCTTCTCTCTTCAACCTCCACTCTCTTCTCCTTTCCAGTCTCCTACTCACGGCATTTCCTGTTTTCAAAGGAGTCGTGGAATGAGTGGTCGTATTTTTGAAAACATTAGTTTTGTGCATATTTTCTTGAGAATTAGTTGTATCCGTTGTATCACTAGCCGACTGGGAGGTTGTGTCAGATTGAGAGCTTTCCCTTAAAGATGTCAGTTCTCTTAATAACCTCTCCCTCTCACTTTCAAAGTTTTTCCTTTCTTCTTCGAAACTTCTTCTTTGTTTTTCTAAAGAAATGTGTAAGTTTTCAAATTTTTTGATCAGTGGTGGGATATAAGGTTCTTCTTCACAAGAACCTGAGGTTGAAGGGGACTCTGGATCAGACACAACTTCCTTCTCAGAAGGATAAGGACTCACACTCTCATCGGTTGAGAAAACAGGTTCAGCATTTTCATAACTTTTGTTCAGGGAGTCATAGTTGAAAGGAATTTCTGTTCTAGAAGGGTTTGATCGCTTTACCTCTTCTTCTTCTGCTGTTTCCTTTCCATAGGTAAAAGCCATCAACTTAGTCAACCCTAACCCCATATAATTTATGTCATAAAGTTGAATACAATCCACTTTCTTCAAATTATTGGGATTAGTGAGACCAAGACCCTCCTTGGAGTTATAAAAACGAGTGTCTTTGTTCTGATTGAGAAAAATGGTTTGTTCTGTTTGTCCTCTTTTGGCAAGTAGATCTTCTAATTCTTTGATTTTCGTGTAAAGAGTACATCTTTTTTCATGTAGAAAATCATTTTCGGCTTTTGCAACATTTCGTTCTAATTCAGTCTCAGAAACTTTCCTTGTTAGTTCAGCTACCTTTTGGGTGAGTTGATCTAATTCTAAAGTTCGTTTCTTGACAGTTTCTTTTTCATTTTCTAACTGTATGCTCAGAGACCTGACTTTATCTAGACTGTCAATTAAATATTTATGGTTGATGTTTCCCTTGTCTCTTAGCTCCATAATTAGATTGTCTTTGTCTTGTGAAGAGTGAACTTTACAAGAACAGGAACAGACAGTTTCAGAGTTACTTACAGTGGTGTTTGAGCTTGAGCTTGTACTTTCTCCGGGGATCGCAGCATCACCCTTTTCTTTTTCTTCTTCTTCCACAAACGCCATCAGGGCCAGATTCTCCTCTTCTTCTTCATCTGAACTCTCCTCCTGCCACGGGTCATTCTCAGTAAGTGTTGCAGCACTATCATCATCTTGTTTAGCCATGAACATTTTCTGTTTGTTCCACAGCATCTTCTGCTTATAATAGTTGAAGTCCCTTTTTCTTGGTAGGCGACAGTCTTTGATGACGTGTCCAGCCTTTCCACAGTTGAAGCATTTGGGGGGGTCTTCTGCTGCAACAGCTCTACTAGAAGAGTTCTGATCATTGTTCTTTGTTTTGTAATTGGTAGAGGAGGTTCGCAGCTTGTTGGATGAGTTTCCCTTCTTAGAAAATTTCTTGTTGAACTGATTGGTGAGCAGAGCCATCTTTTTCTGCAGATCAGCCAACTCAGATTCAACATCCACTTCTTCTTCACTCTCTTCTTCTTCTGACTCCACCTTAGCTGCCTTCTTCTTCTTCTGAACCTTAGATGAACTCTTTGGTTTAGCTTCAATCATGAGTGCTAAAGGATTGGCAGAGAAGCTTCCTTCCATCTCAGCAGTGTCATTCACAAACTGCTGAAGATGCTCATGAAGTGTACAGAGATCCAGTTCATCTAAGTCCAAGTGTTGTCTTAGGTTCTTTATAGTTCTTTTCCACTCAGGGGGCAGGCTCGACAAGAAACGTATATTCATCTCCATGTTCGATTTCACAACCTTGATCTTCCTCATTTCGTTGATCAGTTGCACGAATCTGTTATACGTTTCATGGAGCGCCTCCCCTGGTGCAGCCTTGAATGCATCATAAGCAGTTAAGATGTTTGCTTTCTTCGTCTTCAGTCCAAGATCAGTTCCGATCATTAGCTTCTTTACCTCATCCCACATCTCTTTAGCAGTCTCCATGCTATCAATCAGAATGTATATGTCATTTGGGATTGCTTGTAGCAGGAATGTCTTTGCCATAAGATCAGCTTTAATTCTCTGTCTATCCTCTTCAGTGTACTCAGCCTTTGTCTTCAGTCTTCGTTCTTGATTAACAGGTGGGTTGTTTGCATCAACGCCATTCACACTTGCCCAAATCTCAGCAGGCCCTTGAGTGAGGGATTCCAGCATAGCGGAAGAGTTATCTTTACTTTCTAGAAAATTTAAGAATCTTGTTCTCCACATCTGGTATTCACCTCTCCTCAGAATTGGGGGCCTACTGTCATTACCAAGTGATAAAGCATCCATCTTTGCAGTTGTTGTTTTTGAAAAAGACCGATCGAGTGTTTTGATTAGATAAAATTAAGTTTTTAACTGTAGAATGTCGAAAACCTAATTTTCAGGAATAAGTTCGAGAAGGGGTCGAGAACTTCTATCGAGAAGCAGTTTTCGTTATTTTGATATCGAAAACCTTGCTATCGAGAAGCTAGGTTCGAGAAGCAGCTTTCGAAAAGTCAGTATCGAGAACTTTAAGTTCGAAAACTTAGGTTCGAGAACTGAATGTCGAGAAGCCGTATCGAGAACCTAGCAGTTCGTCGCATGGAGGAATACCACCGAGCCACCCAAAGATACTTCAACAAGGCGGTGAAGATCCGTGAAATTGAGGCTGGGGACCTCGTACTCAGAAAGAGAGAGAAGAGCAGGCCGCTGGAAGGTGGCAAGATGGCCAAAAACTGGGAAGGCCCGTACAAGGTAATGAGAAGATACAACCGGGGGACGTTCCTGCTCCACACCTTGGAAGGAAACCACGCTGGGATCTGGAACGTCGAACACTTGAAGAAGTTCTACCAGTAATTAGAGATAGATCGTTGTAATATTTTGGTCGAAGTACCATGTAACATCGCCGATCGTCATATCTATATTAAAAGGATTACTTCTGTTCTTCACCCCCTATAGAGAGATTAAAAGCCGAAGTGCTATTGAAATGATTTCCTCCTCAAAAAAAAAAAAAAAAAAAAAAAAAAAAAGAGAGGAGAAGGGGAGATACGACTCCTGTGAGAGAGGGAGTCTTGACGAGGTATGCCTGATCTTCCTTCACCACGTATGACGAACGTCTCCCGACGCGGAGGTTAGTAGGAACGTGGGGGAGGCTAGACGTACAAAAGGGAACCTCGGCAGGATAAACCAGTTCCTCCCATTTCCCGTGGATCGATGAACACCTTCTGCCAAAGCAGAAGGCTAGTAGGGCCACGAGCATGGGACGACGAAGCAGGGAATCCCGACGTGGATAAACCAGTGACCTCCTTGCGATCGTTGGATGACCGAACGTCTTCTTCGAAGTAAGAAGATTAGTAGGACAACGACAAGGACGAACGAAGCCTAGTTCCTCCCCCTGATGAGCGCATGGCGAAAACCTTCTGCGAAGCCAGAAGACTAGTAGTTCGCGTCTGGGGACGAACGGAGAGAGGGAATCCCGACGTGGGTAAACCTGTCTTTTCTCAAGGCGGGGATGGCGAACGTCTCCTGCGAAACCAGGAGACAAGTACCCACGAAGCTAGGGAAGGACGAAGACTGATAAAAAGACTCCAAAAAAAAAAAAAAAAAAAAAAAAAAAAAGAAGAAAGGAAGAGGAATGGAGCAAGAAATGTTAGACGAACATGGAACAAGTGATGATTTTTATTCTTCGGTACTGATAACCGGAAAGTACAATGTGTGATGTAAATTACAGTGTAAATAATTGTAAGGTACAGACTATGAGCGGAGAGTCAAGTTTGGCCGGCGCCAGGAGTTGGGGCCGTAAAGGGGACCTGCTTGGTTTTTTCCCTGGCCTCAGCTTCTTCGCGCTCCTTACGCTCCCTCAGCAATTCAAGGGCCCCTTTATGGGCATCTACCATCAGGGAATCGAAGCCAGCTGCCGCAGGATCAAAAGGAGCCCCAAAGTGACGCTCGAAGGCCGGAAGATTCTCTGCCACGAGGCCGACCATACCCTTAAGATAAGTATCGTCGGCAAGATCGTCGAGGAAGCGTTCCCCAGTGGGAGTGGCCTGGAGCAATTTGACGCCATCCAGATAAGGGTCCGGGCAAGTGGCCAAAAACTCACCGACGAACCTCGGAAGGAACCTCATGGCCATGGTATGAATGGCACCAGTGTAGGCTTTGGACTTCTGGAACTCAATGGAACCAGATTCCTTGATCTTTGAAACATCGGCCTCGTAGATGGGGACATGATTATCCACACCCGTACGGCGGATTTCCACCTTTGCCTGTTCCGCAGCCCACAGCCGGCTGCGAAGGTCCACAAGCTCGGCCTCCTGTTTCCTAAGAAGCTCTTTCTGAGAAAGGCTCTCCTGGACGAGCTTGTCATAAGCATCAGCCTTTTCTTGAAGTGTTCCGGCCCTGCCTTTGGCGTTCCTCAAGAGGGCATCGCATTCAGCCCGCACCCGAGCCATCTCCTTGCCTTGATGCTCAAAGGCCATCCGAGCCCTGTGAAAATACAGCCCGGCCTTGTCCAGGGTACTCTGCCCACACTCCAGGAGGTCTTCAGGGGCCTCATGAGCGGCGAAATCCTGGGGGACCTTGAGGTTGAGACCGCACCAGATGGAGGACGCGGTTTGGCCAAAGAGCATCATCGACTCCTTGCGAGGGCCAACCCCGGAGAATTCGATGAGGCCAAGGGAGGACCCGCTGGCTTCAGGAGGCGAAGGGGGACGAACATCGTCAGGACCCTTGGTAGCATGAACACCCTCATCCCGAAGTCGACGAACCTCGGAGTGCACAGGAGGAGAAATGGGGGGCTTGTTCTGGGAAGAGGGTCTCCGCTTCAAGGGACTCCCAGGCTCACCGTCGGAGTCATCAGCCACTATAATGGCTTTGGAGACAGTGCCATCAATGCGCGGCCTCTTTGACGCCCCGGCCTCCGGCGCATCGCCTGATCTTCTCCTGCTCGCCCGAGACTCAATCTTGGGGACGAGCGGCTTCCTGCCCTTATCCTCATTCTTGTTGTCGCGACCGTGGGCATGCGAAGTAACATTGGTGCGCCCCATGGGTAATATGGATGGAAAAACTCCTGCAGAAAGATAGTCAAGACGTTCAGAACCATAACAACGAAAGGGTGATAGGACAATGCAAGTACAAACAGACGCACCTAGTCCGGCCCGAGCCTTGAAAGGCTCGGCCACCAGCGACCGAAGGTTCTGGATGCCAAGACCAGCTATGCGCTTGGCGTAGCCAAGCTCCTCATCCGTCATAGGCGGCGGAATGGACTTCACCGGATAGGCGTTCCACCTATCAGAGAATGGCATCGGGGAGCCTACTTCGGCGAGGAAGAACCGTTCCTCCCAGCCGTCCGGGTTCCCGGCGTTGTTTGAGAACAGACCCATGGACGAACGCGCAATGAGGGTTAAGTACCCCGTACGCCCAAAGGGAGATAACCGGAAGAAATGATGCAATAAGTCGACGGTAGGGGTCACGTCAACACTGTGACACCGAATTATAAAACCCGCAATGATCCTATAGGCAGCGGGGACGAACTGAGCAGGCGCCACTCTGAGGCTCCTAAAAAGCTCTATATGGAAGCTATGGAGAGGGAAAAGGAGACCGGCTATAACGGAGTCTAAATGGACCACCACATAGCCGGGCAGGTGGCGCATCGGGTTGCGCAGAATCCGGTCGTCATAACCCCTTGGGGGAAGGAACCATTGGCTTATCAACCGACGGTCGGCGTTCAAGAGACGCTGGCGCTGACGACGGACGCAGGAAAAATTCAGGTGATGACGGGGGGGCCATGGTGGCATACCCCGCTCATAAAACTCTAGGTCGTCACCAGAGGAGCACCCATCGTCAATAGTTTGGGACCCTGATATGGACAAAGACATGACGACGTTCGATACCTACGGGTGCTAGAGCCGGGAGCGATACCAAAGGAAGCTAGAGAGAGGAAGCGAGTGTGCAGCACAAGAGCTAGAGATGGAGCAAATGGAGAATTCGCGAGACCTTGGGTACTTATAGACAGCACCGCGGGATCGCACCAACCACGGTGAAACACGTGGCCCCTGGACACCGGTACCTACCGCGGCATTAAAGGCACCTCGATGTCGCCACCCCACAACTACCGCGAAGGAAGCCGGTTTAATGCCACGAGCGTCCCCCATAGGGGCACACAGGGACCACACCCACAGGCTGCTCACGGAAAGACGTGCATATTCGCGGGATCTGGTCCTGCTGTTCCAAGGAGGACGTGCGTGTTTCCATGCTTCACAAAACTGGAACGCCGGCCCAACCAGACGAACGTCCGCGAACGGTATCTGGTTTAAGCACAAGGCGTAAAAGGTCATGCTGTCCTTAACACGACGGACTTCTCTACCAAAGCGCTGTTCCTGGGGAGTGCGTTCGTATCCCCACATCTAGCCGCACAGGCGAACGTCACGAATAGTCGTGCCTATAACCACGTGACGAACGTCTCCCCCGACTCCGATCTGGGATTACGCATACAGGGTCAGCTCCCGAGCATACGAACGTATCTCGAGAGATTGGGATACAGGAATGGATTATAGGCACGAACGTCCTCACAAACTTGGGCTATATTCCATAATGGCAAAATACTACTGACAGCAAAAAGAAAGCGGAAAGAGATATGAACGTAGAGACAATGATGAGGCAAAAAGAGTTGTATATTCTTCGGCTCTGCCGGCCGGATAAGTACAGGATCCAAACAAGGAAACTACAAGCTACATTACACAAAATTTGGAGAAATAGGCCGGGATCCCCCAGGGATGGTTTCTTCCTCCTCCTCGGGCTCGGGCTCAGGGGACGGGGGCTCCGGGACCTCCCCTCTAGCTCTGGCCTCCTCCCGCCGGGCGTCCCGTTTTAGCTTGCCCACGGCCCGGATCAGCTCTGGGTCTGAAGTATGATCGGCCAGATCAAATCGGGGGCCCTGAAGAGCGCCAAAGACCGGCAATGTGGCTTTCACCCCCTCATTGTAGCCAATGACGAAGGAGCTATCCCCGACATCATATAAGAACTTCTCAGCCAGGGGCGCACTCTCCAGAACCCGGACCCCAAACTTGAGCCGATCCTTCGGCGCCTGCTTCTGCAGCTCGGCGGCGAATACATCGCCGAAGGCACCGCCGAGATACCTCTGGGCGGCAATCATGAAGGCCCCAGAATTATGGTACCCGGTGTCATCGACGAGCCACTCAGGGGCCTCGTCCTTGGGAGCGGGGAGAGCTGGGACAAGCTTGAACCCGGCCTTCTCGAGGACCGCGAGCTTCGCGGAGGACTCACGGGCTACCTTCAGGGCGGCCTGCAGCTCTTTGTCCTTGGCCGCCAGCTCCTTCTCCTGGAGACGAGCGGCCTCTCTCGCCTTCTTCAGGGCAGCATCCGCCTTATTCCTCGCCTGGAGGACCTCGGCGTCTCGGGCAGCCTCAGATTGCAGAACGGAGAGCCCGACCTACAAAACAGATGCGGGGGGTGAGACTTCAAGACATTAAAATGAAGTAATCGGGCAACATGTACGGAGCGAGGTCTTACCTGAAGAGCGGCAGCCAGAGCCGCATTGGAAGCCTCCGAAGACGTGCGGGGAGGCATCTCCACGCCGGCCAGAGAGGCAACCTCCTGCCAAACGTCATGCGCCGGACGACCGAGAGAGGGGGGGATCACCCCTTGCCCTTCAGGGGCCGAAGAACCAGTTCCCCTGGGCCTTTTGGACTTCTTGTCCACCTTCTCCCCCTCCTGGGGATGGACGGCCTGCAGAGGCACCACGACCTCGGGAACGCCAGAGTCAAGGACTGGGGCCTGGGACCCCTGTGCCATCACCGTGGCAATGAGGTGCTGCTCCGCCTCCACGGTGCGACGATCGGCCTGGGAGGCGGAAGAGTTGGAGTCGGCTGCCTGAACGGTTTTGGCTTTGGCAAGGGCAGCATCGGCGGCAGCACCTTTACCTTTCCTCGTCCTGAGGAGCTTCTCGTGATTCATTTGTTCTTGAGTTGGGGGAAGACCTGAAAGGAGAAACAGGGGAAATATGTTAGATGGACGAGCGTCAGGAATAACTCACCTCGGAGGTCAGGACCGCCCAATACACCGAGACGAGCGTAGAAGGGGAGATGTCCGAGAGCATGGGCGGTACCTATTCCTGCCGCGGCGAGTGCCTCGAAAGTTAGGAAGTCATCTAAGGGCCGGATGCCGCCCGTCGAGATCTTTCTAATGTCCTCCTCCAGATCGTTGGTCAGCTCCGGAGATCCTATCTTGGGCGGATAGCCGTTCCAACGCACTGGCAGACGAGCATCCGCATACCGCACGAAGAAGAACCGATTTTTCCAATCATGGATGGAACTCGGTGCCCCGCTGAACAACCTCCGCTTCGGACGGGCTGCAATGCTCAGGAAACCGTCGGAATTCTGGGGGGTGAGTCGATAGAAGTAATGGAACAGATCCAAAGTGGCGGTGACCCCATTGTCCTTGCAACGGACTAGGAAGGCGGAGAGCCACCGGTAGGAATTCGGCATGAGTTGAGCGGGGGCTATCTGGTAACAGCAAAAGAATTCCACAAAGAACGGATGGAGAGGGAAACACAGCCCAGCCTCGATGGAGTCCAGAAGCACCATAATCATCCCTGGACGTCTCCTCATCACGTGGGTTGCGCCGCGGAGGCTGTATACGGACGGAGGGGGGAAGAACACCTTGAGCTTGTTAAGGGCCACCGGTGAGAAGATCTGCTCATGACAAAGGACATTCTTGATCGGGCATAGATGCCTCTCCACATCTATCTTTAGCCCGAGGTCAAAAACTTCTATGTCGGAACCGTCCTGGGCCTCGACCCCAGAATCATATCCGTCCGGACGACCGTCCTCACTGGCGGACTCCTGTTCCCCGTCTTCAACCACGGGATCCACCACATTGAGAGCCATACTGTTTTGCTCCCCCGAATCAGCACCCTCCTCACCAGGGACAGTCGCAACGGTTCCCACGGTAGGGGCCGAGCCAGAGCTACCGGAAGTGCTAACCTCGCCCGAAGAGCGTGAACCGGAGTCGGAAGAGGAACCCGAAGAGGAACCCGAGGAGGAATCCGATGAACCCGAACCAGAACTTGACGAGATCTCCATCGAAACCATCGCAACAAGAATTCAAGACAAGAAAAAGAAGCAGAAGATGGAAGTTACCTCAGAGGGATTAGCCGAACTTGGGAGCGGGAGAAGACTTGAAGAGCTGCCGAAATTCGAAGACAAGAGAGCAGAAATCGGGAACCCTAACCCAGAGGGAAAACCCGGCATTTATAGGAGAGACACCGATGGGGGGACCAACGAGGGACGGACACGTGGCAAGGAGCGTATTCCGTCTCACGCGCTGTGCGCGGGACGAAAGCGTAATGATGACATTTCCTCGGAAAATGCACCGCCGCTACAACAGCCGTCACCTCGTTTCCTGAACCGTCGACAGCTGTTAAGCACCATGACCACGAGCGTACGTTTCCGCCAGATGCAATAAGACACAAGTATCAAGACACGAACGTCCATTTCGGGGCATCCATACTTCCTTATGTCCTGCGCATGCCCAGAACATCAGAAGTGGGGGACTTGTGTTGGGATAATGGCCCAGGCCGAGGTCCGGCCCATTAATCCCTTTTCTCTATCGGACGCACGTCATGCCAGGACCAGGCTGGGCGCAGGCCCATGACCCTTGGGATGAGACGAACGTCTGGAATTGGGGGGGTCCAGGTTTCAAACGGCCCATCGCGACGAACGTATGTGCAGAGGTAAGGGGCAGGACCACTGGCCATCAGGGATAACGACGAACGTCTCCTGGGCAGGCCCATGATCGTCGGGGGAGATCCAGACCACATGGAGAGAATCCACCAAGGTCAGGGGACGAACAGCCGAAGCCTCTTGGGGGTCACTTGGAGTGACCCAGCTCACCCCCTGGCGGACGAACGTCCCCATTATTTAGGCGGGAAGCCTAGATTCTGGCGGGAAGTGCATTTAATGCAGAAGATTTGGTGGTTGGGACACAAGCGGTCCGCAGGCCTCCACGTCAGCATAGCCACCTGCCCATTGGCGGGTATAAATAGAAGCATTTATTTCATTGTAAAGCGTTGGCAACTTTCTATTATTAGCACTCTAGCTATAGCATTCTTACTCGCAGCACTCCTACTGCCTTGTAAGACGAACGGCCGACGGAGCCTTAGCGAAAAGTATTGTATTAGGGGGTTATTAAGAGATAATAATACCTAATCAGTTACTCGCTACCTTACTGCTTTCCTAATCCATATCATCTGCTTGTTGGGCTAGTTTAATCACATACTCCATTCGAAATCCTTGGGCTTACGTGTTGAACCCGGGGGTTGAAGGAATAAACCTCAACAATTCTAAACTGAGCTTAAGAGTATGGAAGAAGGGATGCTTAAAAGTGAAGGAAAATGGGGCTATTTATAGGTGTTTTGAAGGTGCTGCACCGGATACCCGGCCGAGTATTTGAGATACCCGACCGGGTATTTGTCAAAATCAAATATTTTGCCCACGATTTTGTGTTTTCTGCACGTCTTTTTGTCCGGGTCACTTCATACCCGACCGGGTAAAGGCTATACCCGACCGGGTAAGTCACCAAATCACATTTCTTGCATGATTTCTTGTTCCCTTGCACTTTCCTTTGATCTTGTAAGATCCCTTCCATGATCCTTTGTTGATTCTTGATTGTTTCTTGCTCAAGATGATTCTAAATTTACTAAATTACAACAAACTAGAAAAGTAAAATGATTGCACCTTAAATGTGCAATTACCACAACAACACAGCATAAAAAGTAATTAAAAGTAAAAATATAAACACTCAAAAATCAATGCAATCATTAGCCCTACAACTATTAGTTTTTAAAACTCAAAATAAAAAACTTAAGAATTCGGCAAAAAAAATAATTTAAATTCTAGTCGGAATTGGGTAATCCGACCAGAGGAATGGGTAGTTTTTTTCGAAGCCCTAAATCCTAGTCGGAATTGGGAGTTCCGACTCCCCCTTTTTGGTAAAACCTAGAAAAATCCCCGCTATTTTGGCACTCTCATCCAACTTTTCCCGTTTTTTGGTAAAATACCCTATGTGTTAAACCTCTCAAATTTTAATTCTATACGCTGAATTATGTAATCAGGGGTGTAGCGTAGCTATGGGAGGTTTGTGGCCCTGGCCTGGCTAGTAGTGTATATATTGATGTTCGGTGAATTTATGGTTAGTTAATTAGTCATTTTGAAGTACCACGTACGCAACTTCGTGTGTTTATTGCATTTGAACCTAGTGTCGTTTATAATACTCAAATCTAATGAATCTTTTGAATGCATTTGAATTCCTGTTGAAGCGTCTCTAGTGAACGAATTAACTGAAACTAAGAAAAAAAATACATTTAAAATGTGGTATTACATCAGTCTCTTAATATTTTGTGATTAATTTCTTACTTTTGAAGACAATATGGTAATAAACGTGACTTTGAGTAATGATTCTAAATTCTAAATTCTAAAGACCGCAGACTGGGCCAGTACAAAAAAATTTGAAGAAAAAATTACACGAAATTTTTTACATGAAAAATATGAGCATTTTTAACATTCGGGCTGGGCTGGGCCAGGGCTGGCCTTCCCATAGCTCCGCCTCTGATTTTAATTATCAATACTCCTTGCATTTTGGGTAAAGGTTCCCGTTATGTTTACGATGTTTGAGTATCATAAAATTAATTGATTCCTATCAATAATAAGATTAATTTTGATAAATAAAATTCACTTATTGAGAAACTAAATTTAAGGTTTTATAAAGTCGCACAAAAAACTTAAATTTTATCAAAGTTGGATATATAAAGTAAAATATTAAAAATAATACTCTGTATATATTTACTGGAGAATATTGGACATGAACCTTTATGTGGGACCGAGGGAGATAGGGAGTATTGTTTTATGAAAACTCAAAATTTTATTCTTTTATGAAAGTATTTTTAACATACAACGTTTCCAGATTATTTTTATATTGTAAAACGTTTTCTATACAAATACGGAATATATCATTATTGGCCAAAGTTTAGTTTGATTGATAAAAAATTCAAAGATACAAAATTATAAGAACATATGGAGTACTTTATTAATAAAATACATAAAAAGTCATGCGACGAATATCTGAAATAGTCGATCAAATTCATCAATTTCAGTTAATTTAACTATAAAAGTAATTGTAACTTTATTTATTTTAATTAGTATTACATACAATGGCGGGGCAGAGTGGTATATTAAGATAAATCGATACAAAAATAATTTTGAATCTTTTTACACGATTTTTTAACGTTAGTAATTTAATTTACACAAAATTGAAATGTAGGGTGTGGCACCACGTACCATAACCAGATAACCTATAATTACGTGTTGCCCCGCAATTAAATCGGATGTTTTTTGATCGACGCATCACGCATGTATTTGTAATGTGAAAATTGATAATAATTATTAAACCAAAGTTAAATATTGATATTCTTAATCCGGGATTTATCAAGATCAAGTTACCTCACGTATGATATGGCATCGAATGAAAACCATATACTCCCTCCGTCCCCTTTTAAATGTCCGGAAGAGAGTGACCCGGATTTTAAGAAAAATGAGTTTGTGTGGTTGATATTACTTGATAAAGTAAGAATAAAGTAAGAATGATTTTGAGTCACACAAACTTTAGAGCATCTTCAATGCTAAAGCGTTAACGGTGCATACATGGCATGCGGGATAGCCAATCAAAAAATGATAAATAAAATATCTATTTCCTTATTTGAAGGATCTTATATCTTTTTGTTAAGTTTTTCTTTACAATGTCAAGCACAATGTCTAGATGTAGACATTGTGATTGACATTGCAGAGAAAAACTTACCAAAAACGCATAGGACCGTGGAAAGACAGAGAGAAATGTCATAAAATTAATCTTTTGTGTCTATCTCTCTCATGCCACATGTGCACCGTGCACATTGTAGCATTGGAGATGCTCTTACCAAATAAGATATGAGACAATTAAACATGGACATCTCAATATGGTAAAACGGGATATTTAAAAGGGGATGGAGGGAGTACTCCATAGAAAAATGGTGGTGAATAGGACACTTTGTCCATGTACCTAAATAGAACCCGTTACTTTTTAATCTGTATATAGGACTAATTTCAGGTGCAGTGACCTATTTAACCTTCTTTTAAAAAAGCCCTCCGACGTTCTCTTCTAAATTGAAGCAGAGGATTGCCGGTGCAACAAGTACAGAATCTACAGGGCGCGGCGGATTTCACAGCAACGGTATGCCGACACGGTGATGGCAGAAGACCATAGTTCTAGGGAAACAAGTTGGAGACGGCATTTTCTGCCCCGGTCGCAGGTGGCATAGCAGCAACACCGTCTCTCCTCCTCCTGGACCTCCTCCGATCCTCCGATTCTCCTCTTTCATCTCGACTCTCCTTATTTTCTTCCCTCGCTGTTCTTTTCTATTTTGCTGTTTTTCGTGTGATTCAACTTCGTTTTCTAATTAATTATATTGTTCTTCAATTGCAGCTACTAAACTGCCATTTGGTTTCCGTCGTGTTCGTTTTTCCTTAGTTTTCCTGTTCTATTTATTTCAATTTAATGCAATTTAAATCCCTTTTCAAGTTGCAACTTGCAACGACTGTTTTTGTTTTCGTTATTTATTACTCCCTCCGTAACATTCATATCTTCCCACTTTCCTTTTTTGGACGTAACATTTATATCTTCCCATTTCTAAATCTTCCCATCATACCCTCAATAATTTAAAAAATAATACACTACTACACCTACTTTTTTTGGATTTATCCTTCATTCCATCACATTATTTCACCATCTTCCCATCATACCCTCAATAATTGATACTCTATTTCACTATTCTTAATCTCACTCACTTTGGAAGTGGGAAGATATATGTGATACGGAGGGAGTATGTTAAATACGTAGTATTTTTATCATCATTTTATTTAATTCATTTTTGCCATATACCCTTAAAAGAGGTATTGATATTGATATCATTATGTTTTATTCAAATGTCATTACTCTTGTCACATATTACCTCCCTTTTATATTGATTGTCATGTTTTTATTTGGCAAGATTATTAATAAGTGATTGAAATATGTGTAGAATAAAGTAAAATAATAAGTACCACATATTGTTTATCAAAAAAAAGAAATCTTGACATTCATTTTTGGACAATCCAAACATAACATTGTTTATTTTTAATATTGAGATGGTGTGACATTTTTGGAATTGTTTAATATCTTGCTACATTGACTTGGAGCATAAATAACTTTATGCTCTGATCGTCCAATCATAGCCAAATTCCCAGATCGATAGAGGAGCATCGTACTTTATGGATACAAATAAATAACTTGGAGCCTTGGATCTTCCAAAATGTTGTTGTTTTTTCCTACGGAGTCCTGAAGAATATAATGAGAAAGGGAAAATGTGCGGCGAGGTGCGGCGATCGATATATGCTGCAGAGGCGGCGAGATGCATCGGCGGCGAGAGGTGCGACGACTGATGCTGAGGAGCCGCCACGATGCGTCGTCCGCGGGGAGGTGTTGCGAAGTCCACGACTATGTATATGAAGGTCGGTTGCATTGGATTACAACAACCAGGGCAACGAAATTGATAATGGTTAAGGCCTGAGGTTATTTTTGTCCCTACATGTACAAAGTAATCCTATATACAGTTTAAAAAGGTTCAAGTCCTATTTAGATTCCACGAGTAAGTTTTAGTCTTATTTAGATCTTTATCCCTACTCCATATGATTTTACTGGGTTTTGTGAAGAAAACGGCGTCATTAGTGGTGTTTGGAATGCAAAACTATTACTCCGTATAACACATTATTCAGACATGCTCAAAATGTTTTCTTCGAATTATGAGTGTATAATAAGATTAATAGCATTTGAGTATATACTATCCTCCGTATCTTTTTACATTCAGACATGCTCAAAATGTTTTCTTCGAACTATGAGTGTATAATAGGATTAATAGGATTTGAGTATATACGAAGTACGTAATGTTTCATTGACTACACCAAGTATATATGTGAGTGTGAAGTGTATGTTGTCACTTGTGACATAACATAATATATAAAGAAATGTCAAAGTTTGTATATACGCAGGGGCGGACCCAGAAAGTTTATCTTGGGAGGGCGGTAACTTTAAAAAAAAAATTGGGAGGACGAAAATTATTTTTTGGTATATATATACACTAAAAAAAAATTGTTGGAGGGGCGATTGCCCCCTGGGTCTCTACTACGGTACGCCCTGTATATACGTAGTATATATACTAAATGTATATATTTTTCGTCAAAAAAAATGTAAATATTTTAACATGAATTGAAACTACGACATTTCCCCACTTTCATAGAACACCGAAAAGGGGGTTATTTCATATAGCATTATAGCAACGTCATGCTATGGCCTAATGGCCTATGGGTCAATGAAGAACCATACAGGTGAAATAATTACTTTTAAGGACTCGAGAAATAAAACCGTTTCATACAAAAATGGTTACATATATAAAGCTTGAAATATTAGGAATTTTGAGACTTATTCTAACCATCTCCCTCTCTCATTTGGTAAAATACAATTTTTGCCTGATTGTCCCAAAAATATGAACAGTTTTGAATTAGAATTCACTAATTTTTTATATAGTTTGTGACTTTATCATTTCACTCCTTACTTTTTGTGAGTCTTCCTTTTCTTACCTTTTTAAAATCCACGCTAATAAACTCATTATGCATGTTACATTATGGACGACGATACGTCAGTGTCTCAGTGATAACTGATAAACCTTTTAGGTTAGTTTCAATGAATATGTGTTCATAGATAAATGAAATTTGACTAATAATTCAAACAATAATAAAAATGTATTATCTGATCTTTGTAGCTTTGGATTGATAATTTGGGATCACTCGCGCAGTAATACTCCATAGTAATTACTCTGCATGGAAAAATTAAGGACTTTTAAATATTATTGAATTTAAAAAACATGAACAAATTAAAAACTAATTATCCTCTTACAAATATTAATGAGATAGGATAAATTTAACGGGGATGGAACTATGGAAGTGTAAGACAATCCACCACGGGAGTAACAAATTCGTAAGAACTCAAGTCTATGATATGGTAAGGTAGCTAAATGCAAGTCGGCAGTGATTTTACGTCATGTTTGGTATGACGTAATCAACCATGTAATGTAATGAGCATTACATGTTGATTTAATATCATGTTTGGTTATTCATTACATGTAAGAACTCAAGTCTATGTTTGGTATGTCATTTTATTTTAAACCGTAATGTAATGGTCATTGCACTTGTGGAACTCATTACTTTGATATGTGTAATAAGCATTACATTAAACAATATGTGTATTTGAGATTACAACTTATACCACGTATGGGTATATTGGCCCGGGTTTGTACCGGGACCGGGCCGGGAACAATTTTTTTTTAATTTGTCCCAACACACACACACCGCACACACACACACGCTGCACACGTACACACATGCACTTCACACACACACTCTGCACAAACACACACACTGCGCGCGCGCACACACACTGCGCGCGCACACTACACACACACAAATAAAGAAACATAATTATGTAATGTTGATTACAATTCAAAGTTGTTATTTAAGTAACCAAACAGTAATGGAATAGACACTTCATTCCATTACATTGCATTTTGTATTGCACTGTATTAGATCATACCAAACATAGCCATAGCTAGTGATTATATGCCGGACGTCAACTCTGTCGATCATGATCACCTATTCAGCTTGATCATATACTTCCTCCGTTCCCTTTTGCACATCTACACTTTATGAGGTATAATGAAAGCCATTATGTAATTACACATCTACACTTTTGCACATTCATTTATGTACACAAATAATTGGAGATAATTACTATTTTTCACTAAACAAATTATCTATGTACATACTCCCTCCGATTCAAAAACAAGTTCCACCTTTCCTTTTCGGGCAGTTCCAAAATTAAGTTCCACTTTCAAACCTTTCCTTATTTGGCAAATTATATACATCAAAACAGTTCCAAACAGTGTCAAAAAGTGTCAAACAGTGTCCAAACAGTGTCAAACAGTGCACTGCACAGTAAAGTCAAATTTCTTTTCTTAATATGTGTGAAGTCAAATGTGGAACTTGTTTTTGAATTAGAGAGTATGAAATTAGAGATTTGTATACAAAAATGTACACTTTTTTGTGTACGGATAGAGATAAAGCTAATGTACATACGAAGTACTTAGGATGTTTTCTTTTGGACTGAAATTTGCTGGTCTGGTCTGTTTAAATCTGGTTTGGTCTGGTCTGAACTGGTCTGGTCTGGTCTGGTAAACGTCTGGTCTCTGTGTATTTTATAACTATCCAAGTCTGGTCTGGTCTGGTTTGTTTAAGTTTGGTCTGGTCTGTTTAAGTCTGGTCTGGTCTGGTCTGATCTGGTCTGGTCTGGTCTGGGACTGAAAACAGTCCAAAAGAAAACATCCTTATTTTATTCTTTTTAATTGCACGCATCTCACACTTACAGTCCAATTTTGATGTTTGTTTCATTTCTTATTATTAGTAAATGATTGAAAAGTTTATATTTTGGAAATTTAAAAGGAAAGGAATTTTAAAAAATCAAAATTTAATTTATAATACATTAATAAATAAAGTTTAGTCAAAGTAAAGTATGTGAATATTGTATTCTCCCGTCTCGTTGAAAGGTTCTCACTTTTTTTATTTGAGTGTCCCATTTAAAGGTTGTTATTACATTTTAGGAAATAATTACTCTCTTCAATACACATTTACCCAACTTTGACTTTAATTTCCTATTCATTACATGTGAAGTCTCACAATTTTTCTTTCCCCAACTTATCTCCCTTTAATTACTTTAACTTTATATGTTTATTTTTTCTAAATTTTCCTTTTCCTCTCTTTTTTATTTAAGTTACTTTATTTAAATCACTTACCTAAAAAATCATGTCATTTATTCACGAGAACCTTTCAACGAGATGGGGAATATAATTCAAAAAATTTACAACTAAAAAGGAATTGAGTAAATATATAGCTAGATCATATTTTTAGAGAAATATACCTAGGACATTTATTTACCATCCGTTTGGTAAATCGGCCAAATGAACCGAATTTAAGGAATTGATAAAATAGAAATTACTCTAAATATGAGTAAAACTAGGGTAAAAATAAAAAATAGGACTCCAAATATGACCAAATTACTCCTAGCATGAAACATACGGAGTAAGAAATTTCTCGTTCCATAACTGCCCCTCTTTGTCATCGGATGGATCCACACCTCAAAACACATCTCGATGGATTTCTTCTCTCTCTCGCACACCGCAAAACACAACGATTAATTTCTTCGCACTATCATCTCTTCTCTGCTTCTCACTTCTAACCAGATCAATCGATCGATTTCTTCTGCCGACCTCATCCCTAGCCGCCGCCGCCAATGATTCCACCACGCGCACACCGTCGTTTAGTCAGGTTTTTTCTCCTTCTTCTTCTTCTTCCTATTATTCTATTCTTTTGGCTTTAAAATTAATTTTTCTGATTTTTCTTCCATTCCTCTGTTTTTATTTGTTTTGACATTCGATTTGTTGATTTTTGGACTTCAATTTAGTATTTCCGTTTTCTAATTTCTGAATTTTTAATTAATTTCAATTTTCCAGATTTTTGGATGACGGAATAAAAAAAATCCAAGTTTATGGCAGAAAATGAGCATACTCGCAATTGTTGATGGCAGAAAAGTTTTTTTGTAGATTGGTTTTTGTGATGTTTTGTCACTAGCTTCATGTTTTTGATTTTTTTATTGTGTTAGTGTTTATTCAATTTTAAAAATCATTTTCCAATATTTAGTTGGTATTTCATATTTTTGACAAAAGTATGGCAGTTTGTGGTGTTCTTCCAGGATAAATCTGCCACTTTTTGGCATATCTGAAACCTCATATTAATGGCAGATTTGTAACAACTTTCAGGGCTAAATCTGCCAACTTAATGGAAGATCTATGGCACTGGAGTTGTGATGGCAGCGGTGCTCGGAGATGAAGTGGTAGCCCCAGATTTAACATTGGCGGCAACAAGGGAGTTGTGAAGACGGTGGCGGATGGAAACACCAGTTGGGCGGTGACGATGTTCCGGGAGGGATGCGGTGTTGGCGAGGAGCGATGGTAGCCAGCGCTAGCAGAGGGTGGCGGCGGCAGGTGGCGCCGGCGAGGGACGACGGCAGATGGCACCGGTGGAGAGTGGTTGCGGTGGATGGTGATGCCAATGTGAGAGACTGTATGTCCGATTTGCCTAAATAAAAATTGGTGGCAAAGGCAACTGAGATTAGGATTTCCTTGAATTATTTCTGCTTTAATGAAATGCAGTTATGTTCCTTATTTAAAATAAGGGTATTGTGGTCCACTCAAACTCAAATGACTCCTACTAAACATCATATACGAAATCAGTCCTATTTTAGCATTTGGTGAATCTTTTAGTCCTATATGATAATTAACTCATTGATAAAATTCTACTTGATGCCACAGATCAAGAGCCCGTTTGGTAGCACCAAAATTGGCTGTTTTGGCTGATTCTGCTGAAATTTATGATATTCTGGCTGGAGTGACTGTTTTGGCTGATTCTGCTGATTTAAGAAAAAAATATTTTAAAAATATATTTTATTAATAAATTAGAGAAAAAATTATATGTAAAAATAGCTAAAATGGTCCTCTACAGTAACTTCAGCCAATACAGCCAGAAAAGTAACTCCAACCTTACTTTTTCGGCTTATTACACAATTCAGCGCGCGAAAGTAAAAGTTACGTGTTTGGTGAAAAAGCTGGCTGATAAGCCTGATAAGCCGAAAACAGAGTTCACCAAACGGGCTCCAAATAGATTAGATATGTTAAATTATCATAGATAAGTTTCATCTTAAAATCTTACGAGTTATCCGCATGAGTAGCTTAGCTGAAGAGTGGCCAAATGACGTAGAAATGTGACAATTTTGATGACTCTTTATAGACATTAACCTATAAACCACTCCACAGAAACCCTATATGAAATCATATCACAATTTATTTACTCCGCTCTCCTGTAGGTCTCCTCTCCCTTATGTTCAAAATCTGCAGTTTAATTTGTGGGAGTGATGGAGAAGGAATATTCTACCACAAACTCCAAAAAAGGAAATGCGGAATTAATGTGAGCTGGGAAATGTACAAAAATTAAATATACTTGAGAGTATCTTCCCGTACGTAACTTCCACGTCCATTATCTCACATGCTCGCTCCAAATCACCATCCCAGACACATGCTCAGGTGCCATCACAGAGCCCGGCAATATATACGTACAAATACTGCAGCCCCTGTATACGTACGTATAGTACGTTACGTCCTTTTCTTTGGACCCATTCGCAGCGTATACAGAGTCGGTTCGCCCATTTTTGGCATTTTCCGACCTCCATCTACGTATATATTCCTTTTTACGCATTTATACGTCCGTATAATGTACGATCTGATCTGCTCCGGCCCTATAAGTACTGACCAGCCGCCATGGATCTGATCTGAAAACTATTCCTCACTCACTCCAAACTCAAACATTTCATCCTCATCCTTTTGCGATAGATCCTCTGTTTCTGTTTTACTTCAGGGGATGATGACACATGACTATTGGAATGACGCCGCCGCCCATTCTTCAACCTCCGCCGTCTCTGTGGCGGCTGAAGACCCGCTCCCGCCCACCGCCGCGGCTTCATTTCAGGGTGTCTTCCCTTCTCAGTGTTTGCCGGTTGCTTCCGTCGACGGCGCTGGAAATCATGCGCTATTGCTGAAGCCGTTTTTCGTTGATCGCGGCGATGCCGCCAGAGTAACTCCGCCGCGTCCACCCCACCGCCGCCGTCCGTCGTCGTCGCCGTCTCCGGCTCCGGTTTCCAGAGTTTTCCCGTGCCTCTACTGCTCGCGCAAGTTCTGCACTTCCCAGGCGCTCGGCGGCCACCAGAACGCCCACAAGCGCGAGAGAGCCGCCGCCCGTCAGAAATTGTACGGCAGCGGAGGCGGAGGCGGAAGTGTTTATGGGCCCGAGAATCACCGCCGTCCACCCGTTCATCATGATCAGTACCACGACAACTCCAACAACCGCTACTACTGGCTCCAAGCGCCTCCGCTCGTCCAGCTTCCCGACGGCGGCGCCGGCGGAGGCTTTCGCTCAATGGGCGGCGACCGCCACGTCTACTTTCCGTGCCCACCCACCATGGCTTGCTGTGACGACGTCCTTGAAGACGAGGATAGTCCAAGTACGGGATCTGGGTCGCCAATGCCGCCGCCATTATTGTCATTGGAGACGCTCTCCGGCATCCATGACATCGCCGGCAGCTTCGCTCCGTCGCTTCCCCATTATCTGGATCTGGATGAAAACAACATTGATCTCTCTCTTCATCTCTAGTTAATTAGCTTATTAGACGATAATACGGAATATAAAACATTAATGCATCTCCTAATTATCTTTCGGGAAGATTAGTACTTCGTATTTAAGTACTCCGTATATCTATTTGCGGATGGATCGGAGTTTTAACTAATGGACATTTAGCCACCATTGACATTAATTACGACATATTCGAGTATATACGGGTATCTTTTATATGGTCAATTTAAAAATAGGATCTATATATCTTAGCTTTAATTTATTTGTTCTGGCTGCCGTTGATTTAAATTAGTCAATCATTATCAAAGGATGGGATATGTGATTCTTTACTTGATTACAAAAATTTCCGTTATCTGTGCATTACATTATACTTCGTACTTCGTATACGATGTATACATGTCGTCGTCGTCATCATCATTATTATTTAAATGTTATCAAGAAAAACGAAAAAAGATTAGCTATGTAATAGGAGTATTTAATAATTAATCTAGGATGATGCCACACATAAAGTTACTTTGAATTAATTACGGAGCAGTAAATAGTAACAAGATTACTTATCTTATGAACGATCTATGTTATAGACTGCACATTAGATGTTCTTTCACTTTTTTTTATCATCAAAACAGTCTATTCATATAGAGTGCATTACATCAAGCAAAGGGAAAATAAAACTGACACCAACTGAAACTCCAACAACTACGACTGTAACCCTATGGCGAGACTTTGAGACGGTCACCCCTGAAAGAGCAACACGAATCGCTAACCATGTAGTGAGCTTGACACAGCCAAACATGTTCTCATAGATCCAACCATAACCAATCACATAAAGAGAGACTAAAAACTTAAACAAATTGTCAAAACCAACAACAAAGATGAACACAAGAAAACAAATGACAAACAGATAAAAATTACTAGGAAAACTTTCACGGACTCTAGCACCTCGTACAACCCATGGTGGTGGTTCAGGCGGAGGTCGGACCGTTGCTCGATTGATACCCTCTTTCAGTGGCGTACCCGTCGTATGACCCAAATCCATGTCATCGAATGGAGCGTTCAGCCTCTCCATTCTAACCATGTCCTGATTATCCCTACGTCTCTCTCTCGCTTCTTCCACCATCTTCTCACTGCCACAATTATCCATCCCGAGCTACGTCCAAATCACGGCAATCCGGCGCAGAGATGCGTCGATTATGTTCTTTCACTTCTTTGAATAGTTTACTCCATCCCACTCCGATTAAATATTAGAAAAATGTATTCTACATAAATAATAGGAAAAATTGATAGTAATAATCCCAACTATTGGCGGTCCGCTCATAATAATCCATACTATTGATTATTACAGAATAATCCCAACTTTAGGGGCCTTCCGCCAATAATAGTCCCTATGAATAAATTCTTGTAGTTTCTAAAGTGGATGAGATGAGATATAACAAGTAATCCCTAGAAATAATCTTAACTTTTAATTTTTACGCCTAATTTCTATTTAAAATTCACTTTTTATAGAGGTAATATATGACTATGGACCATTATTGGCGGATAGTCTATATAGTTGGGATTATACAAAAATAATCAATAGTTGAGATTATTTTCAGCGGACCAGCAATAGTTGAGATTATTATTTTCAATTTTTCGTAAATAATATTGGGCATTTACCCAATTGTGCAACGCGTGAGTAAATAGACGCATATGACATATTAGGGATGTTTGTCGGTTCTGTTTCGTCAGTTTCGGTTTTTTAATCGGTTGGTTTTGGTCGGTTTCGGTTTTTAGTCGGTCGGTTGTAGTGGCTTTTAGAAAAGATGAAACCGAAAATCGGTCAACAAAACTTGAGTCAATTTTGGTCAATTCATATCATTTTCAGTCGATTTTAGCCGTTTTTACAAGTTTTGTTGGTCTATTTTACTTTGATCGACCAGTTTTTAAGCCAAAAGTATGAACTGTAAACCGAATAACCGATGGATTAGTCATTTTCGATTGGTTCGGTTTTTTCGGTACGGTTTGACCGGATTCGGTTTTGGTCTGCCCGTTTCAGTTTTTTTATTTTTGGGGAAAATGTCAAATAGGTCCTCGAACTTTCATAAAAAAGTCAAATAAGTCCTTATATAGGAGGCTCTGTCCGGCCGTCGCAATTTGGGGCGTTTCCCGGTGCCACTTTTTGATGAAAATTTTTGAGCATCTTATTCATCAAGTCTAGTTTACTCATACCAAATTTCAGTTGAAACTTCAATCGGGAGCGCATTCAAATTAATTTTTGAATATAACTATGCAGCTAAATACGCATTTGCTTTTCATCGTAGATGGTAATTAAACTACACTCCTCTCTCCATTTCAATTTCGCAATTTCATATTTTCATTCCCATTTAATCTTGTTTCCATCAAAAGTGAAACTCTTTATTCAAACATTATTTATTTAACATCTTAAACTTCCGTCTTAAATCCAAAATCTCCTGCTTCTTTTGTGTTGGAACATATATATTTCTATGGCTAGTAAGCACTTTTCATCATATCTACTCCGATAAAATGTACCGGTATTTATTTATAATCATCATTGCAGAAAAGAGTTATACAAGAGTTGTATTCAATTAACAATTTAACATCATGATTAATCACCAATATAATTTACAACAACTAAAGTATTAAGTGTGTTAGGGTTCACGGACGGCCTAGCTAGTCTAGAGTTAGAATTGGCGATTGACGGCCGGCTTCTCATCGGTGACGCGCGATTCTGGACAGTTGGGTTCGGCGGACAACGGCATGACCATATCCTTGGCAGTGCACACTTCAATTTGAGGTAAGGTTCGAGTCAGACCTTACAGAGCTGGTTGAGTTTGCATGTATCCTATGGAAGCGTTGCGATTGATATCAATGAAGTTCAAACATTTCGGAGGTGGTTGTGTACCTGAGTCGGATAGGGCTGTGAAGCCTGATTTTCCGATGCTTCGTTTGGCTATGTTGGCTTTGTTGGTGACTGAGATGGAAGCTACACCAGTTATGTTTGATCTGGGTGGGACACCAGTGGCTTGGGGTTCGGTGAAAGCTAAGGGGCGAATTTGGGCTCCAATTATTGGTTGTTTGGGGGATCGACGCGGTTGTTTTGACCGACTCAGTGGGTGGCCGTCTGGGATTGATTGTTGGCCGTGAAGGGCAGAGATCTTCTTGGGATGGATAGACCATTCATGTGGTATGGAGAATTCCAGATTTATGTGATGGTGGAAGAAGACGGAATGAGGATGATTCGTCCCACTCATGAACAGTTACCAGAGAGGAATTGTGCAACCAGGGTTTGGAAGATGCTTGAAGCATGGATTCAGCTCCTACATCAGTAGAAGTTTATTTTCCTTTGCTCTAAATTTTGTTTTGTTTTTATTAAGTCAAACAATAAGGGCAGTAGGTTCATAGTTTGTTTTAGTTTAGTTGCTAGATATCTGTTTAGAGGCAATCAGGCTGACTCAGCCGCTAATAGCCTCGAAGCTCTAACATGTTTAGCAAATAGTCTAGCTCTTTTTGGTGTGGACTATTCTATGTCTGATCAAAGAGTGAGAGGGCCGGTGAGCTTATGGTTATTGTTGGTTAAAGGGAGGTTAGTGTTGGATGGTTATTATATTGTTTGTAAATCTTCTGATTGTAATGTCTATTAGATTCATACTGAGAGTTTGATTTGAAATAATACTAGTATCATTACTCGTGACGTGCACAGGATAAAATGATTTTGTTTTTTAGTTTTAATACTCTATATATAGTCTTGAATATGGACTATACGCATACTGATATATGTATATGAGTTAGTATATTATAACAAATGGAAAATCATGTATCTAGTCAATTATAACATCGGTTGGATATGTCTGGTTATTGAGAACGTCTTATTTTTGAACTAATTATCTAAATATATCACTGGCAAAAATGATTATGTAGGTATTGAATCTGTAGTATACTGTAAATGAGGAAAAATATACCCCGTAGTATTATGAACAACATATGAACTCTTGTGTAGTAACATGAATCATTGATATCGGGAACTACATTATTATAAAATTATGTGTGAATTTCAAATGAGAACATCATATTGTATGCCCTTATATTTTCCTTATAATGATAGCTTCAATTCTAGGTTTATTCTCGTTCATTAACTATTGTATGACCATTAACTCTTGAGGCCTTTGCAAAAGGGGAAGTTAAACTTTACCTTTCATGCGTCATAATGAGAATTATATATTATTTGATCTTGAAACTTTGTAAACTCGCTCTTCATAACACATTTTGATCATACAATGGTCACAAACGAACGAAGGATTCCTCAAATCTACAATTTGTGCTTACCCTTATAGTTCATACGCTTACAAAATATATATAATTTCTATATCATAATAACTTCAACGTCGAATGCATTTATTTATGTTCATAATGTAATCATCTTTAATTTTTTACGATAATGACATACAAAGTTGTCATTACATTTTGAGAAAAGTATTATAACAATTGTATGTTCAATTAGTCTTAGTATTCCAAAAGCTTAATGATTTTAGCACTTCTTGAGAACTATTGTTCTCATCTTCTTGAAATGTTTCAATCTTATTTAACTTTTTCTATGTTAATTTACAATGTTCAATCAAATTCTTTTTTGCCCCAATTAAAATGTGAAACTTGTATGGGTTTAATTCAATTTTTTTTGCCACTATTAACATGTTTATACTTTTATTATGCTTTATTTGGTAATAAATTATTTTTAAAAAATAATACGACCTCCGGTCTCAAATAAACTTCTAACTTTTCTTTTTGGGCAGATCCAAAAGTTTAAAATAAACTTCAAACTACTATCTTGGATACATTTTAATACAAAAATACCCTTATAATACTCTTAGGGAAAAGGTGCAAATAGGCTCATGTACTAACCAAAAAAGGTCAAATAAACCCTTATTTAGGAGACTCTGTCCGGCCGTCGTCATTTGGGGTGGTTCCCGGTGGAATTTTTTGATGAAATTTTTTGAGCATCTTATTCATCAAGTCTAGTTTAGGAATACCAAATTGCAGCTAAAACTTCAATCAGGAAGGCATTCAAATGAATTCTTGAAGATAACTGCGCTTCTAACTGCGCAGTTACTTTCAAGAATTCATTTGAATGTCTTCCCGATTGAAATTTTAGCTAAAATTTCGTATGAGTAAACTAGACTTATTGAATAAGATGCTCAAAAATTTCATCAAAAAATTCCAACGGGAACCATCCCAAATAGCGACGGCCGGACAGAGCCTCCTAAATAAGGGCTTATTTGACCTTTTTTGGTTAGTACATGGGCCTATTTGTACCTTTTCACATACTCTTACTTTATTACCCACTTCAAATGTCGAAAAATTGACTGATGCACTTATTTAAGAATGGAGAAAGTATTTTTTGAGAACGTGCATTTTGAGTTAAAATTATGTACTACCTTTGTCCCAACATATTTAGTCGTCTCTTAAACTTTGGAACATAATTTTGATTAGAATAATATTTTGAAAGTTATAAATTTTATACTTTTTATAAAAGTACTTTTAACAAAAACATTTTTCATATAATTTTTATATCTATAATATAAAAATGAAATTTGGTGGTTCCATGATCCTAATTTTTCTAGAATTCCTTTAAGTTTCTTGGCATCCAAAAATTGGAGTTCTAACTTTCAGCAATTACTCCGTATAAACTACCTACGATGAATTGATATGACATAGTTTGGGAGGAGGAACTTTGGGTTTATATCAATTCCGCTTTTTTAGAAATGGTATAGTTTCTCCATTTTTAAATAATTGTAACATGTTAAAATTTACACTATTCACATGATTTTATTTTAATTACGCTTTATTTATTAATGTATTAATAAATTATTTTTAAAAAATATTACGACATCTGGTCCCAAATAAACTTCACACTTTTCTTTTTGAGCAGGTCTAAAAAAACTTCACATTTCTATGTTTAGTATGTTTTTAATATAAAGTTACCCTTATACTACCCTTACTTTATTACCCAATTCAAATGTGAAAAATTCACCGTTACACTTACTTAAGAACAGAGGAAGTGTATTTTGAGAACGTGCACTTTGAGCTAAAATTATGTACTACCTCCGCCCCAAAGTATTTAGTCATCTCTTAAAGTTTAGAACATAATTTTGATTAGAATAATACATAGTATTTTGAAAGTTATAAATTTTATACTTTTATAAAAGTACTTTTAACAAAGAACATTTCCATATAATTTTTATATCTATAAAAATGATGTTTGGTGTTCCAAGATTCTAATTTTTTCAGGGTTACTTTAAGTTTCTTCACATTCAAAAACTTGCAGTTCTAATTGTTAGCAATTATAATCTAGGAAGAATTGATATATTATAGTTTGAGAGGTGAAGCCTTGGGATTACATCAACTCCATTTTTTAGAAATTGTATACTTTTTTCATTCTTAAATAATTATTACCTTTGCACTTCAAATATAAAGTTAACCTTATATTACCCTTACTTTATTTTTCACTTCAATTTAAACAATTGAATGTTGCACTTATTTAAGAATAGAGGAATTGTTTTTTTAGAATGTGCACTTTGAGTTCAATTGAGAAGATATTTTACTAATGAATTTCACGTGTATAGTTGTTGGAGTTAATATATTTGACTGCAATTGGGATGTTTTGAAGAAGTCTTCCCAATTGCAATTGAGCCTGTTTGGTGAATCTTTTTTTTTTGTTTATCAATCATTTTTTTCATAAAATACATGACTTTTGATTTCGCGCATTTAATTGTGTAATAATATGAAAAATTAAGATTGAAGTTATTTTCATAGCTGTATTGGTTGAAGTCGCCGTAGATATTCATTTCAGCTATTATTCTTATAATCTTTTTTATATTTTATTAATACAAAATAGTTTAATTTGTTTTCTTCATAAATCAACAGAATCGGCTAAGCAGCCACTTCAGCCAGAACTTCATAATTTTTTTTTCTTGCATGTAAATTAAAGTCACTATAATAAAAAATATTCTGAATTTCTTACGGAATAGTTTGAGTGCAATTTATAAGGTTTATAAATATTAGAGTGTCTTACCCAATCGGGTAACCGACGTACCCGGTCGGGTATGCCCCACTTTTCCAGCTTTCGGGAAGCTACTGAAGGTACCCGATTGGGTACACATCCCTGAATGCCCCAAATATCTATAAATACACCACATTTCCTTCCCATAAAAGGAACCAATTCACATATGCTTCTAAGCTCGATAAGTTCTTTCTTTATATTTTCATCATGTTTAGACTCCAAATGAGGAGCTAAACTCTACCATCTTAGTTTTGCTACTTTAAAGCTTAATGAATTGTAAGTTGTGAGTTATTTTCTTTTATCTTCTTCCTTGAATATTAATTCTTCCCTAAATACTATCTCTATATTAATGTTGGGCAGTGTTGCTAAGCTGACAATTAGTTAACATTTCGACATTAGTTATAGTAGTATTTATTTTCTTCCTCTATATTAATGTTGGGGAGTGTTGCTAAGATGACAATTAGTTAACATCTCGACATTAGTTATAGTAGTATTTATTTTCGTTAACATTCTTCTTTGAATATTAATTAATTCAATTCATATTTTATATTAATATTTTGAGCATTACTTAATGGATCAACTAGTTTTGTTTCATATATTAATTAACACTAAAATTGATCGACAAATACGCTTGTTAACCGTTCGGTCTTTTCATAGTAGTAAACTTGGATTATTGATGCATGTGTCTCATGGTTAATAATCTAAGGGGAATTGATTATATTGATTAAACCAATAAACCGTTTGTGTTGAGGTTATCAATCTCAACCGTTTTCATCTTAAGTTTATTGCTACTATCGTGTTAATATACGGCGCATGTTCTATATTAACTCGGTAGTAAGTTTTATTATTGAACGTGTCTCGTTATTAATAACTAGCCTCGATGAATTGGATATACTACTCGATTGAGTATTCGAGAGGAAGATAGTTAAGGATATAACCGGGATCAACGGACATTTCATTAAGTGGATAAAAGCAAAGTCAAGTCTTCATCTCTATTAAGTAAACCACATAACTCGTTCAACTTAGTGTTTAAATATAATTTAATTTCATCAAACAATTTACCCCCCTCCCCCTTCTTACTATTTTATTAAAAAAGAGAAGTGTTTCTTTTCATGTGGATACGAACCTTACTACGCGAATTTGTGGCTGGTAACGAGAGAGACGACTTCATTTATTTGAGAAGAGATAGAAAGAATTGATGAGTGTGTTTTAGAGGTTGCCTCAGAGATGGAGCCATTGTTTTCGTGAGTCATGATAGATAAGAGATGGGCATGATCAGAAGAGGAGTACAGAAACCCTAGGATAGCTAAAACTCTAATACCATGTGAAAGCTTTGAATTTTTTTTGATATATTATAATATCAGAATTCTAGAATATTTATAGAGCCTATTGAGGAGAGAATCTAAGACATTAAATATACAATATGCTAATCTAAATAATAGAATATCCTATTTCCATAAAGAATAAATTACATGATACGGGTAATTAATACAAAATCAGATCTAAAGTACAACATTAGTTATTCTCTAAATCAGGAATAAATCCACATATTATTATGATTATTTTCAAAATTTAGGAATGTAATATTAGTGTCAAGTATAAAAAGTTATTTCATTTGATAAATTTTATATAAAATGAGGGCTAGTAAACAAATTGTTTGCCACAAGGCAGCGAAGAATGTTTTTACCTGGACTGTAATCTATTCCAAATCAGACCAGACTTGAATAATTATAAAAATACAAAGAAACCAGGCATTACCAAACCAGACCAGCAGATCAGACCAGACCCGACCAGCAAATTACAATCCAAGTAAAAATATCCAAACTCCGTATTCAATTCCTCTGCATCCAAACTCCATAAATATTGATAGGGTTGGACGACGTGGTTAACAACAAGTTTAAACATCCGGCCAAAACTTCCATACCCCAAAAACCTCCGATGGATATGGCGATGATGATTGATGTATATCATAAAACATTTAGTGTTGCAGATATAGATGCATGTTCCTCGTATGATGGCTCTGAACCGGCCATTATTGGACAGACAGACGATTCAAGTAACATTAATGTTGCATGAACTTCAATACCAAGTGACTGCCATTCGGAGGGGCAACCGAAGATCCTTTCTGCGGCGCCAATGGAGACATGTAGTCGAACAACATAATTTGAGGGTGGGAGTCTACTTCAATTCCATCGAATCCATAACACACATTTCGTGGTCGTGATCATGAAAATCTTCCACCTCAAATTCTGCTGCTCGACTACATGTCTCCATTGGCGTCGCAGTCTCGCAGAAAGGATCGCTAGTTGCCCCTCCGAATGGCAGTCACTTGGTATTGAAGTTCATGCGACATTAATGTTACTTGAATTGTCTGTCTGTCCAATAATGGCCAGTTCAGAGCCATCATACGAGTAACATGCATCTAAATTTGCAACACTCAATGTTTTATGATATACATCAATCATCATTGCCATATCCATTGGAGGTTTTGGGGTATGGAAGTTTTTTCCGGAAGTTTAAACCTGTTTTTAAGCACGCCGTCCAACCCTATCATTATTTATGAAGTTTGGATGCGGAGGAATTGAATACGGAGTTTGGATGTTTTTACGTGGACTGTAATTTGTTGGTCGGGTCTGGATTGGTAATGCCTGGTTTCTTTGCATTTTTATAACTATTCAAGTCTGGTCTGGTCTGGGCTGGAACAGATTACAGTTCAGGTAAAAACATTCTTTGCTGCCCTATGGCAAACAATTTGTTTACTAGCCCTCATTTTATATAAATTTATCAAATGAAATAACTTTTTATACTTGACATTAATATTACATTCCTAAATTTTGAAAATAATCATAATAATATGTGGATTTGTTCCTGATTTAGAAAATAACTAATGTTGTACTTTAGATCTGATTTTGTACCTTAGAATTCGCCACATGGCATTTGTATAGTAAAAGAGTAATTTGTGGGGAAAATGACACATAAGATTCATTAAGGGTAAAATTGTATTTCTAAGAGCTATTTGTTTTCTTATATATAAAATAGATGAGTCACGAAATTTAAGAAGGCTTTGTTTTGTTCTTAACTAAAGATATAAAGTATGATGAAAGTAATTGGCAAGTATTGTAATTACTAGCGATTGATCGCGCAAGGCGCGATAACTCATGCCCAATGTTTTTTTGGCAAAACTTGCCCAATGTTTAATAATATTTTTTCGGCCACCCTTATTTACGTGGATAATGAGCCAGTAGTGTTGTTTGATGAATTACAAAGTAAAAAAACTTAAGACATTAAAACTCTAAAAATAGTATTGTTGATCACCTTAATTTCTGTTAAGTATGAGTAGAGGCGTATACAAGAGGAGAAGTTCAACTTGATCGGTACAAACAATTTTTTTAGATATATTTGAGGAGAAATATTCATTATAGTAAAAGGTTTATATTATCATGTAAATACATATGAAGTATTTCACTACAAAAAAAAATTCGAGATTGACAGAGATTTTTGGTATGAGTTTTCCAAAATTGGCAGGGATTTTGACATGGATATGCCAAATCTATGCCAAAAATAGTTTGACACGAAAAAATTGATAAATCCGTGCCAAATCCGTGTCAATCCCATAAATTTTTTATAGTGTTTGCTTCATTATTGTAAAAACAATCGATGCAATTAACTATAAAAAAGCCAAACTTGAAAAGGTTTAAAAAGTGCATATTAATATACGAAATTTGATTATTACTTATATCAATATAAATAGTTCCCATATTACATTGTTTAGGATGTTTTCTTTTGGACTGAAATTTGCTGGTCTGGTCTGGTCTGGTCTGTTTAAGTCTGTTCTGGTCTGGTCTGGTCTGTTTAAGTCTGGTCTAGTCTGGTTTGAATTGGTCTGGTCTGGTAAACGCCTGGTCTCTGTGTATTTTATAACTACGGAAGTCTAGTCTGGTCTGGTCTGGTCTGTTTAAGTCTGGTCTGGTCTGGTCTGTTTAAGTCTGGTCTGGTCTGTTTAAGTCTGGTCTGGTCTGGTCTGGGACTGAAAACAGTCCAAAAGAAAACATCCTTAAAGTTCACGAATTTATCATAGTAAGTAGTATTTAAATGTCTATGAATCAAGTAACTTAACGGAAGTTTACACCATTAGGGTTATTAAAGTCACTTGAAAAGTTAGGTATCATTTTCTAAGCATAATGTACAAATTTTTATGTAAAGATGTATTGACACAAATTAAGGGTACCAACCCTCATTCACAATTATAATGTTGTTAGAAATTAAATGTTAGACATGGCTGCTCAATTCCCTAGCTTAAATGCTTAGGGTATGCCAAAATTGGCCTAGAGAATCACAATATGGTAAAGTAAGAGCCCGTTTTGTAATAGACAAATAGGCTGTATTGGTTGATTCTGCTGAAATTTGTGAAGTTCTGACTGATGTGGCTGTATTGGCTGATTCTGATGATTTGTGAAAAATAATAATTGAAAATACATTTTATTAATAAAATAAAGAAAAAATTACATGAAAATAGCTCAAATGACCATCTACAGTAACTTCAGCCAATACAGCCAGAAAAGTATCTTCAACCGTATTTTTCTTATTATTACACAATTCAGTCCGTAAAATCAAAAGTTCAATATTTAGTGAAAAAATTGACTTATAAGCTGAAAAGCCAAAAATCACGGCTACCAAGCGGGCATTAAATAGTGTAGCCTCCAGGAAATTGAAAAGGCACATATGATTGTCGCATTAAAATGGTTGAACGGCTGGATGCGGGAGTTGCAAAAGTTAAGCCAAAAATCATTATTGGACATCTCACCAAAATAATTAATCAACCCCGAAAAAGTTAGCTATAATGTTCCCGCCCAAAATCTTGTCCCACTATTTTGTTATTTAGCAACAATATAATTATGAATGATGGTTAGTATTTTCATTTGCCTGGAACCAGAATTTTTCATTTGACTTTTTTACCCTTATTACCGTCTATACTTTTAGCCTCCGTTAACTCAATCAAAGTTATAGCCCAACGGCTGGCACATCTCTTTCCTCGTAATAAGACCAGAAAAACAAGGGTGGAAATTTTACTTTTAGGTTGCTAGCACCCCACATCTCCTTCCTCGTTAGCTTCTTAGGTGGATGTTCATCTATCCACTCAACTAATGACCTATTTGTTTTGTTTTCAGTTCAGAATTGCTGGAATAGGAGTAATTTTGGAGCTCTAAACTTCCGAAGTTCAAGCTAACATACAAGGTATTAATAAAGTTTGGAGCTGTCAACTGCTTGCCTCACCCTTATCGAAGCTTAATCGTTGCACTTCATTTTTCTTTTAACGAGCCAAACATGGTAAAAATTCACCATTGGAACTGTTTCATACGATTTTAATTGCAAAACTGGTTGGGCGGTCTCAATAGAGAGGATAATAAAATAGTTGATGGTGCTTAGGCACCATTTGTAATACTAGTTGCTTAGTACATATATTCACTATGAAAATGTCCATACTAATCATACGATTTTGCCAATGGAAAATGCACTCAAACATCAATTCTGCCAATCTGCATATTCGCACTCATATGTGACCAAATATTGATAGTCTAAATTTTAATTGAATTCCATACAAGGTGCTCAATGAATTGACCAAGCTCCGTGTGCTAAGAACTTTTTGTTTGTAATATGTACTTTCATAAGACTAAAGTGTTATATGCAATTGGGTTGCAATCTTAAAGTAGATCATCTTGTTTATATAGTATTTCTTTGTGCTATAATGAATGTATAAGGCCTACCGCCTACACCATCCTTGGTGTTTTCTCTGCTACCGTGTCCACAGAGGCTGCTTCACACTAAAAGGTATCAAACAGTTCTATATGTAAACAGTTCTATATGTCAATGTCGACAAAGAGGACTGGAAGCTAGAAAAACTTTGCGATCTTTATGAGACATTGGCCATCACCCAGTGTCATCTTTGTTAACACCAAGCGTCAGATTGATTGGCTCACAAACAAAATGTGTGGCCATGACCACACAGTTTCTGCAACTCATGGAGACATGGGCCAAAATACTAGGGACATCATCATGTGTGAATTTCGGTATGGTTCATCTAGAGGCTCATCACCAGCTAGAGAACTACCTCCATCGTATCGGGCGTAGTAGATGGTTTGGAAGGAAGGGTGTGGCTATTAACTTAATCACAAAGGATGATGAAAGGGTGCTTCAAGACTTACATAAGTTTTATAATGTTACAATTCAGGAGTTGCCAGCTAATATTGCTGATCTGCTATGTGTAGTTTTGGTTCAAGGAGGTGAATTATTCTAGAAGATCTTAATTTAATTGGGGTTACTTGTGCGCCAAACAAGAAGTGTCGATAAATTCAGCTCCCACTCTTTCATCATCATTGACTGTTATTTCCCAAGATGGCCCAATTCTACTTTTTGAAATTATTATTGCTTTTGTCCTCTTGCACTGTAAGTTTCCAAGTCAATTGCGGATTTAAAAAATGTTTGAGTTTGAGTTTTGTGTTTTTTATTTGATTTGGTTTAGTAAAAAAAATAGTTCAAGTCTTAGAGAGTTAGAGGTAATAAATCCATATATTGTGTTCAAGCCTAAAAACATATTGTCTTTTACAACTATTCCATTTTCATTTGAAATAAAAAATATGTTCTTGAAGTTATTTATCTCTCTACTATACAAATCTCAACCAAGTTTTATTCCCTATAATACGGAAGGAGTATACTAAAACGAAAAACAGTCAAGTTGCATAATCACCATTTTAAAGTCATATAGACATATTTTCCGCACAATAATTTGGGTGAGTGAACACACAAATTATTACTTAATATTGGGCAAAAACTCTCGCGCCTTGCGCGAGTAAATTATATATATGAGCCATTATATATATGAGCCATTATATATATGAGCCATTATATATATGAGCCATTATATATTACCCCCTTATTCAATGTATACAATTGATGGTTGGATCTCATTCTTTTTTCCTCTCCTGGGACATGGTTCTCACATGAACCCTCCCCGGAGCGGTTCTAATGAGAACACTCCTTATTGTGAGAAGTGAGAACACATCTCAATCACACATCTAAATTAATGAACGGATGAATAATGTCATGTGCACCTAAGTTTGGTGTGGACAAGCTTAGGAGATTATAGCCATCTCTAAAAAAATCCACTAACGGAGGTTATCCAAGGCTAATGTTGTCATTTAGAGTAACTCTATTAAATTGTTAACGGTTATAGGATGCCACTTTCCAAAAAATTAGGTATAAATACATACTCAAATCACATAAAATATTTTTAGTTTAAAATTGATTTAACTTTTTAAATAATAATCCGATTTTAACAAAATTTATATCAGATTAAATAATTTTTTATTATCTTTCATATGACACCAATATGTCATATATAATTTTCTTTTTTAAAAATAAGTATAATATGTATGCAATAAACCACAACAAACATCTTCATCTACCGCATGCACAAGAGTATGTATCATACACACAATCACTAATATCTTATGCACAAGAGCCAATATCTAACACACAATACGTATAAGAAAAACTAAAACAAGTATCTTAAGCACAAAATCCCATATATAATGCACACAAAACAATATCTGACATACAACAATTAAAAACTAATTAATAACTAACGCATGACATAAGGATTTTACACAACTTAAACTATTTATAACACACAAGAACCAGTATCTAATGCACAAGAAATATTAATGGTTGGGTACGTATCTAACGCATAAGAGCTATTATCTAACGCACAAGAGCCAATGTCTAAAACACAATACGTATAACACACAACAATTGATATTTGACACACAAGAAGTATGTGGAAAATAATACACGGGTTAATAGCATTAATTTGATGCACTTAAAATGTAATTATTTGAAATACACAATAGCTATTATTTTAATGCACAAAAATTGACAAATGTTGAAAAACATAAAGAAATGGCGAATACTAGTAATTTTGTGCACAAAAAAGGAAAACCGTTGAAATCATATGTGAATAGTTGAATACTAGTAATATTAATAACGTACATGGAAGAAAATTACCATATAAATTATAAAGGTTCTTCAAAAGTAAACTAAAATATTAAAAGTGTAGTCTTTCCTTTCCTAAGCTAGACCTCACGTAATAAGTGCTATGTTGGTTACCAAAAATTGAAAAAACGGATGATACTAAAATACCCTTGACTTCTCATCAGAGTATCTCATCAAAGTGTGTATTTTGGATGGTTGAGATGTGTTCTCACTTCTCACATTAAGATGTGTTCTCATTTGAACCAAAATCTATATATATATATATATATATATATATATATATATATATATATATATATATTTAGGTCCATGTGAGAAAATGATCTTAGGAGAGTAAAAAAGAACAAATCACAACCATTAGATTAACAAATTTCTTCAAACTACCGTATACATATGTAAATGGCCTTTTTGTCATTTTATCAATGCATTAATTAGCTTAAAACTTAGCTCCGGAATTGGTGGCACTACTTTGACGAGTTGGTATTACGGGGGTATATATATTAACTACTGCCTTTTCAATTGTTTTATTTTATAAAATCATTTCTTTCTCTTATTTTTTCTCTTATTATGTGTTCCATGTCCTTTATTCTCTTAAATGCTACTTAGTATGATGTTACTACTCCGTATTAGATTATATTTTTTTATTTTTTTTCAACACTATAAAATTACGTTACTCTCTTTTTGCCTATCGGTATGCTCTTTAGTAAGTATGCAGTACTTTTTAATAAATATATTGTTTTACTTTGTCACAATATATTTTTTAAAATATTTATTTTCTTCAACTCTCTAATTATAGTTAAAAGTGCATTGAACTAAGCATTCAAAGTGCATGGTATCCAGATTTTTTTATGATGCACCTTTAAAGTGTACAATGTGTATAGAGTATTATTTTTATTAAATTGTGTATAAAGCTTAATTATGCAACTTAAAGTTAAAAAATGTAAGATTCAAAATAAATTGCATATGATTTAAATAAAAGTCTGTCCACTTAATAAATAAAATATTATATTGACTATAAAGTTCATTTTTAAATACTTCACCCGTAAGTGCATAACAAATTAACAAAAAGTGCAACTACTTAATAAATAATTACATGTTCATCTACATTGCACATTTATGCACACTTATGCACACATGACACATCCACTTAATAAATAAAATATTATAGGGACTATAAAGTTCATTTTACTTATAATTTACTTGTAAGTGCATAACAAATTAACTAAAAATGCAACTACTTAATAAATAATTACATGTTCATCTAAAGTGCATTTGTATGTACCCATATTGCACTAAAAGTGAACATAATTGCACTAAAAGTGAACATAATTGCACTTAAAAACATTATTAGGTGTGCATAACTACATGGGTAGAGTGTAGGCCAATGTTATAAAAAGTGCAAACTAAGGATGTTTTCTTTTGGACTGAAATTTGTTGGTCTGATGATCTGGTTTGGAGTATATTCTTATAAATAAAGTGCATAACTATTTAGAAGATTTTGCATCAAATAAATAACTAAAGTGCATTTCCGAAATCTCATTTTAAGCTTTCTTTTTTTTGGATTAATCTCATTTTAATCTATTTAAGTTTTTTTTGAACGAATTTTAAACTAATAAAATTAACTTTTAAATTGGCAATGATCGGTTAAAAAATGGGTATGATAAATATGATAAATAAATCGTGGCACTATTTAAATTTGATACTCCATATTAAGAACCACTTTTCATGGAAAGTAAGTTAATAATGCCCATTTTAAAGGATATTGTTCCAATATTTATGGAAACAATATGGACCGTGCATGTGATAAATTAAATAAAAGCATTAAAGATAAGTTTTTAGGAGGTACGGTTCATTTGCATGAGTAAGTATTTTACTATACTAACCTCAGCATTAATTCGCTTACCAACATGTTTAATATATCCCATACGAGTACCACTTAATTGCAAGAGTGCCATCAGTCATTTAAAGTTGATCTTAACCATTCAATGTATACAATTGATGGTTGGATCTCATTCTTTTTTCCTCTCCTGGGACATGGTTCTCACATGAACCCTCCCCTATATATATACATATATATATATATATATATATATATATATAGGGTGCGGTTCCAGTAAGAATAGTGTCTTAGGAGAGAAATGAGAATAAAATCTAACCTTTAAATATGTGAGATCAAAGGTTCGGATTGAATGTAAATTAGTGTGGTAGATTGGTAAATAGATTGAACTTTGAATGTCAATTATTATGATAGTGATCAACGATTTAATGCGGAGGGCAAAAGTGTAAAGCTCATTAACATTTAATTGGAAGAATAAGGCATCACCGTTCATGTTTCCATATATTTAAAATCATTGAATGCAATACTTTCTAAAATTTGAGATTATTACTTTATCATGATGGCTGATATTTCAATTCACGTTTCACATATATATACATTTAAAATATTCACTTGAAATTTGTTAACCGCGTAGGTGCACTTTTATTCGATTCAATTTGCACTTTGGAATCCAGAAGTTTGCACATGATCAAAATAAAAGATTTTAAAATTGCTCACGTGCACTTGCAAGGATGCTTATGTCATGCAAAACTTTTGCAATAATAGGTGTTATCGATTGATTTGTGTGACCTTACACATATGCTAACGCGCACTTGCAACGATGCACATGTCATGTGCATCTTTTTTATGAATTTGTGCATTAACTTTAACTCAAAAGTATGATGCACATTTGTTGTTAACATATTGCATTACTTGAAAAAAATTAGGAACGAGGTCATATATTAAATGTGCATCATTAAAGGAATATAGGTGCATTATTTTTAAATGTATTGCAATTAACTCAAACTTTTTCATAGATGCACTTTTATTTAAACTTTTTGCAACGTTAATTATAGTAATGGTTAAATATACCATATTTCATTCTTCCAAGTTCTTTTTTTGAAATGGTGTAATTCATTGGTACACTTTATGAAGTTAATTAAGTATATGTGCATCTTATCTTATATAAGTACCCGAAGTTCAACATTGATTTCGCTACTTTGCACACTTGAAGTATTTAAAGTGCATATTTAGTTTATTTCAAATTTATTTATATTATTTTATTGTTAAAAGTGCATAGGATATGGTTCGTTGCAATTACATTTAGCTCGTAATGCACATTTTCTGTTAAAATGCTACATAATACACGATGCACATGTGTTGTCAAAATGGCACACAAACATCACAAGCTTAATGTGAAGTAGTGATGCAATAAACATTTATTTTGTGAAAACATGATTTTTGAAAATATTATGATTCATATTTATGTGGCACCTATTTATAAAAAACTATGATTAACCTTGTTTTTGTTCATAAAAATTTGGGCACGTTGAAATAATCTGTATACCATTTGTTTTGTAAAATACAAACTCTTACCGAGTAAAGTTAAAAAAAAATGATTTGGAAAGTAATGATTCATAGAAGTGACAATTAAAAAACTAAAAGGTACGGTAACGAAGAAGTCACAAAACACTTTAAAAGGAAAGTATATTAATAATGAAACTTGTGGGGAAGCATTAATCAAGGACTACGTATAAAAAGGAAAGGATAGTAAAATCACAAATTTAACCCTCCGTATTAGAATAAGAAAACTGAAAAAACATCCCTAAGATGGTATTCTCATTGGAACAAAAATCTATATATTGGGGAATGTTCAGGTGAGAATGATGTTCCAGGAGAGAAATGAGAATAAAATCTAACCATCTATTACCATTAACATACGGTGAAGATTTGATCTAAATGTGCCATGGTAATATTGTAATTAGGTGGAATTATGAGGGAAGATCTTATGACAAAAGGAACGGAATTAATGATAAGGTCATATGTGTAAAATGGTGTAACAATACAATCGGTCATGTAAATTCCTTTCCATAAAAATCTCATTCCATTTATAATTTTGAATGGCTAAACTCCAACTTTCCCTAAAAGATAGGACTAGTAATTAACAAGCATTTAATTTCTGATTATTATCACTTACAAACGGTGATTCTATAGTTGAAAATTTCCTAATAATTAGGAAACTAATTCAATGACACTATCTCATATTTTTTTTACGAGAAACGTATTTCATTTCAATTCTTACCATTAAATTACATTTTTGCATTATTCACGAATTTCTCTCAAATTAAATACCTCATCATAAACATTCAGCTTTAGTTTGTCAACTTTTTGCATTGTAGTTATGTATTAATGCACTTTTATTCTGAACACTATGCACCCTTAATCAATTAAATATTTATGCATTTATGGATTTGCACTCCAGCATAGGATAGTCGCACTTTTATTCTAAATTTTATGCAACATTAATTAAATTAAATATTATAATTTTTAACACCATTCAATGATGAAACAAATCTAACAAGAAATGATTTTTTATCACATTAGTATCCACATTTATGCCTTTTGCTTGCACTTTTTATAAGACTATTCTACACTTTGCTTATTTATATGTGCACTTTTGTGCATTTTGAATCAAAATGATTTTAAATATGATGAAAATAAATATAAAACAGAGTGAACGAACAATTACCATGTACATTTAAAATGTAAGTGCACTAATGTACAAAACTCTACATTGTCACCTTTTACAAAATAAAATGCACTTTTTATAAGACTATTCTACACTTTGCTTATTTATATGTGCACTTTTGTGCATTTTGAATCAAAATGATTTTAAATATGATGAAAATAAATATAAAACAGAGTGAACGAACAACTACCATGTACATTTAAAATGTAAGTGCACTAATGTATAAAACTCTACATTGTCACCTTTTACAAAATAAAATGCACTTTTATCATGTGCATTTTAGATATATACAAAAGTGCACTACTATATCGAACTTTCTAAAATTCAACATATGCACTCTTTACAAAATAAAATACACTTTTTCTTCCAAATGCATTATAATTGTTCCACTATCTTCTTATGTCGCTCCACATATGCTGCTTAAGACCTTGTAGGGACAATGTTTATCATTCATGCCACTGCAATGCATTCATAATCAAAAAAACGTGTAGCATATACAACTGCGTTAGTACACATCATAAAAAATTAGTTTTAGAGTATAATAATAAACTGACATTGCATTAAATAAGTCATGTTAGTACTCTTATGGATGAATTAAATAGGAATTTCATAAAACACACAACCTAAGAAAAAAATTAGAATGACATAAGAATGGAAGATTAGATTAAATAAAGATTTACAATGCACACAAAAGTGTAATAGTACAATAATAGTAAAAAAAAAGTGCATGATATGGGTGTCCAAGTGCATATTCTTAAAACTCGTGTGTGATGTATAAGTAATGTTAGTGTGTATCTATTCATTCACGTGAGTGCATTTATATGAGATTTAAATTGCATTGTGATGTTGGACGAAATAAAACTGCAATATACACAAAGGTAGTACGAATTGATTCGAAACTTGAAAAATTTAAGAATATTGTTTACACGATTCAAGTTTTAGGATAAAAATAAATATACATGAACAAATTATTTAGAAAGTAAGTATACAATTAAAGCTGACTCAAAATATACGCAATAAAGTTCGGCCATAAATATTGTGAACAAAAAACAAAAAACAAATATTCTAGAATACATATACACAAATAAAATTCAGAATTTTAACTAACAAATTATAAATATAAGAAAGTTAGTTGTCTTACCGTGACCGATGGAGAAGAGATGATATTGTACCAAGAATTTTCTTACGTGAATCCTTATAAAAGACACAACAAAAAATAGAGGAAAATTGTAGGTGTTTAGATTTTAATGATGAACTAGAGAATGAAAGATGGAGAAGGAAGAGAATATATATCACCGCCAGCATGTACGTGAATAGAAACATTCAAAGAGGAGCTAAGGAAATATAAAATTTAAGGAGAGATATCATCAAATGCTAAAAAATAGGAAAGTCTGAGATAAAATAGGATACTGCCGAGAAGGAAAAAACATCAATGACTAATTTAGCCTCAAACGAAATAATTAACTATATTAAATCATGTTGCAATCCAATGGCTTAAAATCATTCTTATTTCTCTCCTAAGATGATTTTCTCACTTGAACCTAAATCAAGTGAGAAAGATGTTCTAGGAGAGAAATGAGAAAGAAGGAGAGTCGTTGAGATCTTTAATCTGATGGTCGAGTTTTGCAATTCAATTAATTATCAAAATCTCAAAAATTAAGGAAAGCAATAACTTGCATTAAATATGTTACGTTTAATTTGCATCATAGGGACTTTTACGTAAATCAATTGTGCACTTGCCTTCCTAAGCATGTGGAGCTAATTTGGAAGTTTTTCATTTTACGGAGTAATTAAGAGTAGTTGCAATTATGGCAAGTCTCCTAATGTACTGAGATTCACGAACCACAATTATTTTCCATTTAAATATATATGTGCATTGTTCATAAGATAGTTATGCATCAATATTATACGGAGAGTATCATAATATTAAAGGTGCAGCCTATAGTATATAGATGTGCAACACGTGTGGACATATAGTGCACAAACAACGAGCATTGTAACTTCTTACTTTTGAATTGTTCTCTTTTCATTTTTCTATAATATTATATATTTTTTCTTAAGATATATCTATAGTGTTGAATTAATTATAAAATGCGCCTAGTTTTTGTTGTAAAACGCATTTCAAAGCAATTAACAATAGTTTCATTATTGTGGATTTACATGGACTTAAACAATGTGCACTTCAATTTACCCGAAAAGTATTGATACATTATGATTGAATTATCATGCACTTGTGAGTTGTGACTTGTATGTGTGCATCTCATAAGTTTGTGGATAAATATTTTTCATTGTAAATTTGTAGTATATGGTGCACTTTATGTTACATTTGTAAGATAGTTTTCACATTTGTAAATAATACTTTTCATTTCAATAATGTGCACTATTTATCTCACTAATATGCATGCACTTTTTATGTCATTAATATGCACTTTCTATGTAAGCTTTAAAGTATTAAACTATTTATCTCATTAACATGCACTTTTTAAGATATTGAAAGTGCACAAAACTTTGTGCACGATGTAATTTAGTGGAAGTGCATTAAACTAAACATCAAAATGCATTGAAATATTAAGTAACAGCAATGATGAAATTATTATGCACCGAAATACATTCGAAATGTACTATAACATCGAACTATTTCAATATCTTTTATCCAAAATAATTTTTAATTTCCGCATAAAATCGCACATCATCCAACTTTTGAACAACACTCTAACATAGAACTTCAGTGCATCTCTCGTACCCTATAACTGCAAGTGTGCGAGGTAATTGGCGGTGGAAACATAAAAATAAAGATTAACCAGTATAAGAGGCCAAGTCACCTGAGTGATACCCATATAGCCATATTATCGCTAAATCGAGTGAATATCAAGAAAGAATGGTTTGAAGTTTTAATTCAAGAAGTTGTCAATACAATCTTTTTGAATAATCCTTGCTAGAGAGGGATTTTGTTCTGCGAGGTGTGAAATATCTTGCAGCAAAAACAAAAAAATTGACAAATAGAGATTGCAGTGATGGTCTCTTCTCAAAATAATGGTGAAGAAGATGATAAGTTGATAAGGATAAAAGTAATGGTGATAACGTAACGGTTGAAAGAAACAAATCACATGTCCAAAAATAGAGGAGAATATAATCGGAACATATCTTTGCTGAAAAGGAAATAAATATAAAATGGCTAAAACACCCTTCCACGAAAATAATTAAAAATTAGAAAAAAGCTACAATCTAACGGTTCCAATGTATTCTCATTTCTTTCCCTAGATAATATTCTCATTTGATCTTAAACCTATATATATATATATATATATATATATATATATATATATATATATATATATATATATATATATCTCTACAAACTTATAAAGGTGAATGAGGGTTAGGGCTATTTAGGAATATAAAATGTGTTGGTGTAACATAAGGCAATACTTAGTTGTACTCTATGCTATTTATGTTGTCCTTTAAAGTCAAAACCTTTCTGTCTCTATGCTTTCCGTTTGATCTCCGTTAGGACCGTTAGACCTCATTTAAGCCTATATGCTTTGCTGCAATTCCTAATGAGTCATACTCCCACTACGTAAGTAATTGCTTAGTGATGTTTTAGGAATTGAATGAGTCGGTGCTTTTAAGCAATGCAATTTATGAGCTTTAATATCAAGTAGTACTCCGTATAATAATTTGAGTGAACTGAGCTTATTTTTTTGCTTGATGAATTGTTTAATTGGACATGGAATGTTAAGAAAGTTTTTCTTATTGCTTATAGCCCTCTACTTTAAAAATGGGTTTCAAAGTAATTTTCGAAAAAGTCTTTAATGATAAAAATTTGTATTGTTTGAAAAAATACTTCTGAACAGATAAAGGTTGGTAGTAGTATGTGTAATAGAAAAAGTGCAAAATAGGAAAAGTGAAAAGTGATTTAAAGCCAAAAATTGAAATTCATTTTTTTTAATTTTTGCAAACACTCCATAAGTTGCAATAACCTTTTAAAGATGCTACCTCCGTCCCTTAAAATTTTGCCAAGTTTGACCGGCACGGGGATTAATAAAGTAAAAAATGTGTGGTAGAGGGTTGTGTAGAGGAGAGAGAATTAACTGGAATCACAAATTTTTAACTTAAAAGGGAAAGTGGCAAAGTACAAAAATCCGGTGACCATGCATATGTATACTCAATTAGTTTATGGATGTTTTTACTTGGACTGTAATTTGCTGGTCTGGTCTGGTTTGATCTGGTCTGGTCTGAAACAAATTACAGTCCAAGTAAAAATATCCTATGTTGTATAGCTCCGAATGAGAAAGTTTTAAATCTAAAATGTATTTTTTAAATCGTGAAGCTCATGAATTGTGATTTTATTGTATGTTTATACTTAATTGGAAAAGAGAAATTTTATCTGAAGCACCTTAATGTATGTAATTTGTAAATTTGTTTACATGAGTGTTTTCTTGTTAATATGGAACGCTTTTCAATTCATAGTCTAATTTAGACTCTCGTGTATGTATTTGGTACTAACAAATGTGTTTTCCCATTTTGAATTTATGTTTTAGATCATTTTGAGTGAAGACTACAACTTTTAAAATTTATGATTTTGTTGTCATTAGCGAATTTAGAAGAAAATATTACACTAAACCATGATGGTGCTATTAAGTCATACAAATTATTACTATTGGACATCTTCCTATCGCGCAACGCGCGTAGCACAACTAGTATATATATATATATATATATATATATATATATATATATATATATATATATATATATATATATATATATATATACACACACACACACAGTTACTTTCATTTTTTTTTAATTTCTTATTTTTTATTTTTCGCAATTTTGACACTTTTAATTGTTAAGGGGGTAAATTGAACAACTCGGTCGGGTTCAGGGGCCTATTTGACCCTTTAAACGGCCACATGGGATGTACAATTGGCATCTCACAGAGTGACATGGCGGTGGCCGGACTATTACTTGCAAAAAGTAAAATTTGAACATTCCGGGTTGGTACAAGAGTCTATTTGACTCTTTAGCCTTTATCTTTTATGCTACTTATTTGACTTTCATAATGGCAGTATAATAATAATAATGTCATAATGATAATATTCTTGTTTTGAGTGACATTGCTCGTTAGATTAAAAGTGTTTGAGTGATGGGAAAATTTTAGGAATGACCAAATTTCGAAACCCGCACCGATCGTGTGGAAGTTACAGCTCTAATGTGCTGAACTGGACATTTGGTGCGCATGGGTATAAGTTTACCATCATTGGGCAGACTGGATCACTGTGATTAAAATCTTCTCATATGTCTTGTCGGGTCGGGCGTGGGGGCCCTTGGGGGTTGGTGATTCAATCTTTTGAAGGAATAGAAAGTCTAGGTGTTTATGTACTCATATCAAGTGGTACATGATCCTATTTTAATGTCGCACTTGCATTGTATTTTAATTCTATTGAGTGCATTCTTTTTAAATAACATGAGTAATGCTTTAAACCTAAATAAAACTAACCTTGAATTGACTAAATTCTTCTAAAATGAAAATATAGTGTATATATACAGAAAAAATACTCTGTATTAAATAAAAAGAAATAAGACTTATTAAGTCATGTTTTAGAAACAAAACATAAGTTGTTCTATTTGTGCACTTCGCACATGTTTTAATCGTATTTCAAGCAATTTCTTTTACATAATAAGGATTATTTTTATAACATCATTGTAATAATCGCGAGAATAACATGAATGCATCAAATGGTCCAAATTGCTAAGCAGCCAATTTGCTTCGACATGTGCCAAATAAACAAGAAGAGCTTATTACTTGTGTGGGTAAAATTGACTGAAAACACTACCAAGCATGAGCGTGGAAATAGTCTGTCAACCATCACTCCTATCTAACCCTCACATTTGTCATACACTCCACTCTCACTCCATTCATTTTTGTCCTTTTCTCTTAAATTCCACTAACTCTCTCTCTCACTCCCACCCTCCCATCCACAATCAGCAAACGTCTACTAAAAAGTAGGACTACAAAAACTCATTTTGCATGCTCTCACACCTCTAACTCACTAACTGACTAGCTCTATAAATACAATATCATAATCTCCCCATTCATACACAACATTCAACTCATTAACACAACCTTCAAAACAAACGAGTTTGATACAAAGAATAGTATGATAATGGTGATGGTAGTAGATAACAGTCCCGAATTGGCATCGTCCACCTCGGGTCCAATGACACACTATTCTCGGGTGTGCAACCGAGGGTTTATTGTGCGCAGGAGCCCTCAGTGGGCACATGCGGTCTCACACGGTGGGAGATCAAGCAGACAAGAATCAGAGTGATGATCACGACCACATGAACAACAAGCAATCAAATGTCAGAAAAAAGCACTCCTACTTCTTACGCACTATTGCCAACCGTTTTGTCGCTAAAAGTAGTGGATATAGAGCTGATGACGATGATAAGGGTGTAATGCCACACGGGAGCATCACGTCATTTTCGTCATCGCCTCCTCTTCGTAGTCATCAATATTGTGTATCAAAGGAAGATATGGATCTAGCTAATTGCCTGGTGATGTTATCATCCAACGGGTCATTCCAATTCACGTCGTCTCAAGATGATATACACGATCACAAGGGAAAAATGGTCAAGGAAGAGGACACAAACAACAACAATAATAGGGGCTTGTTCCCATGTAAGGCATGCAATAAAGTGTTCAACTCCCACCAAGCATTGGGTGGCCATAGAGCGAGTCACAAGAAGGTTAAAGGTATTGTGCATGGCCTCGAATATTCAGTAACACAATATTTAAACATAACATATTCTACTTTGAAATGAAGTATCATAGTTTGATTCTAAAACTGTGAACGGTTCATATCTAGAGAAATATTATTACATAGTTCAAAATTCAAATCATTTGTTGGACTAAATAAATGATTAGAATAATGACATACCTAGCTAGTTGTCCATCCATACTTATATATGTTTACTCATATTTGCGACATTTTCTTTAAAGGTTGCTACGCTGCCAAGCTCGACAACCTCAACCACGACAACAACAATAACAAAAATGATGAAACCGGCAATTATTGCCCCGATGAATTCTTGGATAGCGATTATTCTCTGCCCTCCACACCACCACCCTCGGCCTCCGCCACAATCTCCCGGAAGCGCTCAAGGGTGCATGAGTGTTCCATCTGCCACCGGATCTTCTCCTCCGGGCAGGCATTGGGTGGCCACAAACGGTGTCACTGGCTGGCAGCATCAAACACGGCAGACATGACAGTCTTACAAAGTTTTCAAGAAATTGTGGCATATGACAACAAGCAATCGCCACCGTTGATCTTCAAGAATCCTTCGTTCCCGTCGGGTTATACTTCGCACGGGCCATCGTCGTCGTTGGACCTCAACATTGCACCTACTATCACCAACGTTCCAAGAAAATCGTCCTTTGAAAAGGAGACAGCTACAAGATCGTGCTATTTGGATCTATGGGAAAAAGGGGTTAGTAGTAGTACTAATACCGCTAACTCCAGTCACAACCATTGTGGTGAGGAGAAGTCTCCAAAGTTAAAAGATATGAAATTAGATGGAGAATCATCAGCTTCTGGGTGGCTGCAAATGGGCATTGCAAGCTTTACCCCTTCTGCTTTGATTTGATAAGCTATTCTTAAAGGTCGCCAAGAAGGCATTTTAGTACAAATGTTCCCGATTCTATGTCAAGATTTAAAGCAGGCATCCATGATCCATCACTTGCTTGATTACTTACTCTATGCTTTAATTTATGGTGTTTTACTTATTTACATGATTTGTTCTCCATAGATCATACGTAATTTTAATTTGGGCTCAATGTAGACACATATATATGTAATTGGAATGGATACAATAGTTTAGCAAAAGATCAGATTAAAACGGATTAATTAATGTATTATGATGTTTTTCATCAAAAAAAAATTCAATCTAATATCCACACAAACGATAATAGAGTACTAAAATAAACATTGCATATATGGATATGTATCAAACATTTATTAGATACAATCGGAACACAAAATTGATATGGATGCATTTCAAATTCGACTTATCAGTCAAATTTTTCACCAACCATAATAACTTTTGATTTTGCATGTTTAAATAATGTAATAATCAAAATAAAGTAAGGTTAAAGTTACTTTTCTAGTTGCATTAGTTGATGTTATTGTAGAAAACCATTTTAGATATTTTTCATACTTCATATAATTTTTCTTTATTTTATTAATAATAAGTACTAGTAGTTTAAATACGAGTATAATTTTTCAATAAATCAACAAAGTCTGTCCTGGTAAAGAAAAACAGAATCCGTCAATCGTGTTAGAAATACGACTTTGTTATCATGCTTAAAATTCATAATTAATAAATACGACTTCGTTAGAAATAAATTTTAATCACAAGGCGTTTCTAATTTCAGTAATTTGTTGAAAACTTTAATAAATAAGTGAATCAACTAAGGAAATGATCAAATTAATTTAAGATGCCAATTCACAAGCATGTTCAAAATTAATTTATGTTATTTTATGAATCATATATTACATAAATGTACAAAAATATTTTCATGTGTGAAACTATATTTGATTATATTGATATATTTTAAAACTTGTTAACAAGACAAGAGTTCATTTGTAAAAAAAAAAAATACAAGAGTTAATTTATTATGTAAAGTCATTTTAAAATTTGTTTAAGGCTTCAAAAGGTAGAAAATAAAACCAAATCTCAAAAAAGGACCAAAAAGGCACAAGAATTCGAATCCAAGACTTTGGTAAGGTACGTACAACACAGTTTCCACTTGACAACAATCCCTTTTGTGTAAAAGTTCGTCAACAATATATAACATAACTATATTTGAGAAACCAATACTCCGTATATATAATCAAATATTGGGTATATATAGGGTTGGGTGGGGGCAGCTACCCCCTTCCCCACCCTGGATACGCCCCTGCTTAAAAGGCAGGGAAATTCTTTACAACTCTCGCATGACTAAGCAAAAATATTTGCTCAATCTTGAGCAATATTTTCTATGTTTAATCATGGAAAGATGGACCTTCAGCGCTTCAGGTTGTTATGAGTTTATACATTTTTTTTTAAATGAACGGATGAGTTTATGCGTTTAGTAATGAACATAATGTGGAGGTCTGAGTCTAGTGTAAGAATAATGATCATCATTATAATGTTAGTATATTAGACCCCAACCTACTACTTTCGGGGAAGCCAAATACACTACTCTCCGTACGGAGCCCAATCAATGAGGCCTGTTTCGACATAATTTATCTAATTGTAAATTTGATATTTTCGGAATCATATATAATTTAGACTGAGTTTATTTTACTTTTGCATCACATTAAATTATATATGCCTAGTCAGAGGGTGAGAGGACCTTCGAGTTATGAGTCTAATGTGGGAATGAATAGTGGTATAAGGTGTGATTGAAGGTGCAGCTGGTCCCAACTCCCAAGTCTGGAGGTTACACGTCGGGTGTGAATAGTTCGTCTAAGGAGAGGACTCTCGATTTGTCATTGTCTACCTCGGGTCCAATGACACACTATTGTCGGGTGTGCAATCGAGAGTTTAATTGCGCAGGAGCCCTCGGTGGGCACATGCGGTCTCACACGTTGCGAGATCAAGCAGACAAGAGTCGGAGTGATAATCACGAACACATGAATGACAAGCACTCAAATGTCGAAGGACAAAAGCACTCGTACTTCTTACGCACTATCACAAACCGTTTTGTCACTAAAAGTAGAGGATATAGAGGCGGTGACGATGACATTGACGATGATAAGGGTGTCATGCCAAATGGTAGCATCGCGACATTTTCATCATCGCCTCATTTTCCAGACCAGACCAGACCAGAACAGCAAATTTCAGTCCAAAAGAAAACATCCTTACTCTAGAAGCTCTGCTACTTTATACTACGTATCATATAAAAATTGTATAAAGATAAAAATTAGAATATCTAGACTTAATAAAAGGAAACCAAATCAAAAGTTAGTATTATTTACGTACATGTAGTATTGTTTACGTACATGTAGTACATCCTTTCTAATTTTTTTGCCTAATATAATTAATTATCAAATTTGCTTTTCTCGTCGATCAGTTCCCTATTCTGCCCTAATTTGCTTTTGTCCCAATTATGTTACTTTATATTATATAAATAAATATTACAGAGTATAAAACAAATAAAAATAAAACTAATGAGAGGAAACATTTTGTAACAAAATAATACTTTAATAATTATTACAACTATTATTATAATTAGTAAATTTGACAGATGTCTATTACAACTAATAATGAAAGGTTCGAACAAAAGGAAAGCATTTATGTTTACATAATTTCACACACGTGTAATTTTATTTGGTAAGTTTATTCAATTTTATCATAGTTTATTCAATAAATGCTCTATCAATGAATATATTTTCAACCCAAGCGCAAGGATGGAGATTAGACCATTTGGAGCGGTTGAGAGGCCAAATTGTTAAAAATAGACTCCGTTTATATGAAAATAGTGTTTAGACTCACACTTTCCTGCATTCCAGCACCGTCAATAAAATACACTCAGCATATATTTTAACCTATCGACTTACAAAAACATTAATTTAATTATTATAAGTAATGTTTTCCTTTTAATTTTTTTCGCCGATTAATTATGAAACAAAAAAATACATATTTCGATGTAAAAATAAATAAATTTAATTCATTTTTGCTAACAAAATATGAACTTAGTTCAAGTAAAGTTCGATTATGGAATCTTCAATTATTTGTGAAGGCTCCGTGAATTAAAAATTTGTGTTTCATGTTTTTCCGGGGCTCAAGAAAACTTCAACAGTTAAAACTTCAAAAACAAAAATCATTATATATATTACATATTGGTGTCATATGAAAGATCATAAAAAATTGTGAATTTTAATATACTTTTTGAAAATTTTGGATAAAAAATAAAAAAGTTATACAAGTTTAAATTTTTTTGGGATATTATGATGCAGGGATGACATCATCCGCACCAAAAAAGAAACCCGCGTCACCTCTATTTTCTCTTTTTTTTTTTTCTTTTTCCTTTTCCCACTCCTCTTAACCAACCCTCTATATTTAACCCTCTCCATCCCCTTTTCCATTTTTAATAGTCCTTTAAATTACCACTACACACAATTAGGAGTCCAAAAATTCTAGATTTAGCTTTTTGGACTCCTAATACCTCACCACTCCAAATGGTCTTATATACGGAGTATGTTTCAACTTTCAAGATATACATATTACATTTTTACCCCTCCAATAATTGTAGCAACTTTATAAAGATTATAAAGATACTTTATATTATATAAAAATAAAGATGTAGGAGTAAAATTTAATCATATAAAATTTAATCATATAAAATTTAGTCAGCTACAATAATCTTAAGGGCTTCAAAATTAGATTACAACCCCTAGTTGGAAAGGCATATTTAGGGCACATATTATACCGTACAACCGGCTGTACGGTGAGCACCGTACAGCCGAGTATTTTTGAAATTCAATTGAACTTGCGGGGTTATAGCTATGGTGCTCTGCTTACTCCGATTCTTTCTCGGTCGTCGTCCCTGCTTTCTCTTACCGCAGTCCGCAGTCTCCGCACGTTCTTTGCTCTGCTTTTTTCAATTCCTCATTTCTTTTGTTTTTTTCGTTCGTACGTTTATAGTCCGCAGTCCCTGCCTTTTACTTGTGATCCTTTTTTCTTTCAAGAGCCTTTACTTTTTAATTCAAGAGCCTTTCGCTTTAAATTTTATTCAATTATTATGAAACTTTACAATATAAAATATTAATACGGTGTCAAGTTTTTTTTTTTGCTCCTTTTTTCAATCATCTTCCTAATGTAATTTTTTTAATTTGTCCATTTTAAAAATATTTTAGGTATAAATGTTTTATTTTTCTATTTTTACTTTTAAGATAAGTATTTATTAGTTATTAAATATTGTGTCTCAATTTAACATGAGTTTTGTGTTATATTAAAATGAGTATAATGTAAACTAAATATGCACAAATAAATTTGAACACATTAGAGAATTCAAATGAGCTTTTAATTTTTTCGATGCTCATTTTGTAAGTTACATGTGTTCATCTCGTACTGGGTTATGCTCATTTCAAAACAATAACATTAAATTCGCATAAGAGTTAAATTATATACACGAGACCAAAGGTCATGATACTCAATTACATATTTCTGATAATCAATTGATGAGATTTGATGTTCATTGAAAATGTCTTGATGCTCAACTAACCAATCTTTTAACTTTGATATCGTATTGGTGTTATGCTCATTTTAAAATGTTATGTCAATGCATATCCCAAAAGCAATGTATTACATTACGTTTGCGTAGGAGTTGATTATAGATACGAGGCACAAACCATGATACTCAATTGCATTTTTCTAATACTCAATAGAGGGTGTTTAATACTCAATAAAATTGTATTAATGCTCATCTAAAAAACTTATAACTTTCATAGTAATGCTCATTTTGTAAGTTATGTGTGCTCAATTGGTACTTCTATTATGCTCAGTTTTAAAATTTCATAACAATGCATATTCCAAAAGTATCATATTGCATTAGATTTGCATATTGAAATTCATAGGAATTGCTTATAGATATAATTTATTGAGTTTTTATAAAAGAATAAATAAGAGAAAAAAATGTGAATTACAATATATGAAGTTGATATGACGATACTCATTATTTGGCTCTTAATGCTCAGTAGAATACGCCTGATGCTCATTAAAAGTGTGTCAATGCTCATCTAACGAAAACCAAGATTTTCATTGAAATGACGAAAATGCCACCGTTTTTAGTTGTGATATCAACTTTTTTTTGTAATAACACAGTGTTCATTATGAGACGCTTAACACTCATAAAAATTGAACTATTGCTCATTAACTTTTTTTTTAAAATGTCATATCAATACACAAATGAATATTGAGCACATCTTGAGCACAATAGAAATGATTTTTATGTTAAATTCAAATGAGTATAACAATCCAACTAACAAAATCATTAGTGCTCATTTTGTTAGTTACGTATGTTCATCTGATACCGATCTTATGCTCATATATTTAACTCCTAATACTCAATGTAATAGACCAGATGCTCATTAAACGTTCATTAATGCTCATTCACAAGAAACTGTAGTTTTCATCTCAATAACGGGTGTTTGATGCTCAATTAAAATGTCGTGATGTTGAACTAACAAAACCTTATGATTTTCATATCAATGTACACTTTGTAGTTATGTATGTTCATTTGGTAATGATGTAATGTTCTTTTTTACAATATCATATCAATGCATATTTCAAAAGTATCATATTATATTAGACTCGCATATTGAAATTAATAAGAGTAGATTATAGATATAATTTAATAAGTTTTTATACAAGAAAAAAATAAGAAAAAGAAAGAGAAATAGAATATATGAAGCAAAGATCGTGAAATTCATTGTTAGTCTCCTAATACTCAATTAGGTCTGATGCTCACTAAAATTACATTATTGCTCATTTGATATTGATATTATGTTCATTTTAAAATGACATATCAATGCATATTTCAAAAGTACCATATTAAATTAAATTCGCATATTGAAGTTTATAGAAGTTGATTATGGATATAATTTAATAAATGTTTATAAAAGAAAAATAAGAAAAAGAAAGTAAATTACAAGATATGAAGGAGATATCACGATGCTCATTGTTAGACTTCTAATACTCAACAAAATATGTGTAATGCTCACTAATATTAAGAATTTTATAAAAGAAAAAAATAAGAAAATTAAAAGAAAAGAAATTATAAGATATTGTGCTCAATATTACACTCTCAATACTCAACAAAATAGCAATAATGCTCAATAAAAGTATTGATGCTCAACCAACTTGAGCAAAAGGTCTACCTCATGTAACATTCGTTCCACATTTCCAGTAGTTTACGGTTGTATTCCTTCATCGCAAATAAAGTCCAGTTTTAGTTCGACATGTTAAACGGCTCAAACTTATTGTGCTATGATATACTATGCATATTACAGTAAGAAGTAATACACTTCCATGCAATTTGAAGGTGAGGAGCAAGAAAATGGAAAATTGAAGTCTGAAACCTCTGCCTGCGTTGCCAGAAGAGGAGGAAGACGAAGAAAGCTTCACCGGAGTGTTGCCGGACTGGAATTTTCACGCTGATCGTGGAGGAAGCGTGCCGCCATCTCTTCGCCGGAACACCCCTAAGCCACAGTGCTACTTGTCTCCAGAAAAGGGAGGCCGATGTGGGGTTAGCATGCAACTGCAAGTCTCCCCTGCATTTTGCGTTCCTGAAAAAATTTGGAGGAAGAAGATGAAGGTATCGTAGCATTCTCGTAAACTGAAAGTATTAATTGGGCCAGAGAATCGTCAGGCTGATGTCAAATGTTTTGGGAATTGCAAAAATGCCACCGGATGTACGTACAACCGGTGGTACGATATACGAACTCTATTTAGGGGTGTTTGGATCTGATTCTTAAAACTGCTTCTGCTCTTTCAGAGAGCAGAAGCAGAAGCTGGAGTGTTTGGGTGAAAGTGAAGAAGTGATTCTGGTACTCAAATTTACTCCTAAAATTAAATTTTTTTAGAAGCTGAGGATGACCAACTTCTGAAAACTGATTCATATGCTGCTTCTACTTTAAAAAAGAAGCAGAAGCAGAATCAATTTCAAACATCCCTTATGGGGTGTTTGGAACTGATTCTGCTTCTGTTTCTTTTTTTAAAGCAGAAGCAGAATCAGAATCAGTTTTCAGAAGCTGGTCTCCCCCAGCTTTTAAAAAAACTGATTCTAGGAGTAAATTAGAGCACCGGAATCACTTCTGCACTATCATCCAAACACTCCAACTTCTATTTCTGCTCCCTGAAAGAGCAGAATCAGTTTTAAGAATCAGATCCAAACACCCCATTACTTCGACAAGGCATTTAAAACAAAAGTCTGCTTTAGGAATATGGAATTCCAAATTTCCAATCGAATTTTTTTTTGAAATTTCTTGGTAAACCTAAATTAGTCGTAAATAACTCTTCCGCATCCCGTGATCCTAGAAAGCCTAGAATAAAGTCCGTATTTTTTCCTTCCATGTTGGTAACTCCCGTCTTTTTAGAAAAGACCCTATAATTTACGGTGAAGCAGTCATAAACAAAGGACAAAATCAGTTCTTTTGGTGAAGCAATTGCTCAGTTTCCATTCATTATAGTTTAGCGGCGATGGTCACGAATTTCAGGTTTGCAATTAGTTTCTCTGAGATCGGGTCTTCATTAATAAAAAATTTAAAATTAAATCTCAGTTGCTGTTGTTTGTTTTTGCATTTTATTGAAACAATGGAGCTTTCTAAATTCTAATTAAAAAAAACCTAGAGCAGAACCAGTTGTCTAGGAGATGGTTTATTGCTTCTCTAAATCAGCACTACCTAAACCAGTTGTCCACTTAATTTAAGGAGAAGCTTTCAAGCTGTTAATCCTGGAGCAGGTGAAGGTATGAGTGCTGCTGATCTAGGTAATCAATAATAAATAGATAGTATAAATGGTAATTAAGGAATAAATAAATTTGAATCTTGCTGTGTGTGGTTATTGCTTTGAGCTTGCAGTGTGTCCCAAATGGTTGAGGGACGGTGGTAATGAAGACATATTGTTGGAAATACTAGCTAGGCTACCAAATAGTCGAAATGCAATTCATGCCAGCTTGGTGTCTCACCTTTGGCATTCCATCATCTCTCAGCAGCAGTTTATTCCCAGGTTTATAGGCCTCCGGGAGCAAAAGAAGAAACAGCAGCCTTATTCCATCATATTCCGCATAGTAGATGTTTATCAGTATGTTGCAGATGAGTATTATCAGCCCATCTGCAAACTATTTTCGGAAGAATCTGTGGTTCTCCATGGGGGAAGGAAGGAGGAGACAGTGACATCATGTAGAAGTTATCCTCCTTCTGGCGGCAGTGGCGGCGTCCAGCCACCTTCACCCAACATGGTCATAAGAGCATCTTGCGGTGACTTGCTGCTGTTGTCGCAAAGTGCACGCCACTATAGGTGTAAGCCGAACTCCTACTATCTATGTAACCCAGTAACCAAACAGTGGTTCCATCTCCCCCATGTTGATTTCAATGGGTTCTTGATGGGGTTTGCAATAGTACGCATGCCGCCGCCTGCCCATAACAGCCATGGCAGTTATGAATACAAGGTGGCATTCATTCATTATCCTATATATTATGAAGATGAGTATTTTGCTGGGGACAGTTGGGAGTTCAGAATGTCAATTTATTGTTCAAAATCAAGACAATGGATTGTTGAATCATGGTTTCGATATCCTATACCTACTTCCCGCAGGTGTGCTAGGTCTTTCATTAACCCAGTCACTTGTAATGGAACTATTTATTGGTTAAATTGCAGTAAGTTTCCTGACTACGTCATTGCCTGTGATTTGGCAAACAACCCCCACTCTACTACCTTTATACACCTACCCGAAGGCTCTATGCCTGGTGGTGGGGGTGTTGTTTCGCTAGAGTTGGGCGCTGTCCTGGGGGAACTGAGAATATTCAACGTATTCCACCCGCCACCGGGTGACCAGCAGCAGCCTCGGCATCTCGTTGTTAAAGTTTGGGAGTTGAATCACAGAACCAATTCTTGGACTCTCGTTCATGACACACACTTCAATGATAGGCCGCCGCCTCCTAATGGCATCCAAGTAGAAGGAAACAAGTTCAACATCCGTACAGTTGCTTTCCATCCACACGATGGGGACGTGGTCTTTTTGGTATGCGGCTGTGGTGTTTTCCAGTATCACATTTCACAGGGTGTGTATGAGAAAGTAGATGAGCTCTGTAGTGTTTTTCGGTATCACATTTCACAGGGTGGTGTGTATGAGAAAGTCGACGAGCTCCTCCATTCTGTGCCTCCAAACGAGCTTCTTACATCCTTCACTCTCCTCCACTCTATCTGGCCCACCACCATGTTGCTCTCTCCTTCCGATTAGAATAGTAATTGCTATATTTGACTCTCTGTTACTGTGTGCACACTCACATACTGCATATGTTATTGTGAAACAGTGATGAACTTTATTGGTTTGGGATTGTGATCTTGACCATGATAATTGTCAACATTTGCCCCCTTTGTCCTTGCATTTGTTTGTTCCCCTCCCACCGCTCCGTTTTTCTTGTGCTCACTCTTTAATTTGCTATATTTGTATCCAATGTTGAAAATATCTCTATCGGTAGTATATAGACACTTCATTTTTCTTATAATATCACTTGATAATATCGCTATCACAAAAAGAATAGTATGTATAATAAGTAAATGCTAACTTTTGACTCCATGTTTAATTGTATGAAGGATCTACTTATATTTAACGCATGCATTTTGGTATAGTGACATTTTATTTTTAGTTTTATATGTTCAGTCCATTTCTAAATCTAACTAATACTCCGTACTATATATGTAGTTCCTTGCTCTGTTGCTTTTGTGATGATTGATTTGAAATGATCCCTTAGCAGCTCATGCTAATCCGATTAGTCAATTGTTTGGCTGGACTAGCTGCTGATTTTTGTCTGTCATATACTGACTTAGCTACTAATTTTTGTATGTCACATACTGGCTTATCTACTGTTTTTTGGCTGTTTTTTTCTGCTGAATGAATTAGCTGCTGGTTTTTTGTTTGTTTTTAACTGTTTTTTGTTGATTTTGTGTAAGATGAGCTGCTGCTAGTTATGGGGTGGAGTCTCTACTATGCAGCAAAACATTTTTTCGTTTCAAATTCAACCTATGGTTGGTTTTATTGGTTTGTGATTTGGATGAATGTGGACATGGATTTTTTCGGTTCTTGCTAAATTTAGATAGTTAATAATAGGGGTGAACAAAATGCTTTAGTTCAACTGAATCAGTCTAAATCAGAAATCGATACTTTTGATTGGTATGAGTTGATTGTAGTAAATCGTTTGGTAACGATTAGTGCAAACTGAATGGCTTGGTTTTGTTTTGTTTAGTTTCAAATTGAAATATTGTAAACTTAATCAAATATTTATGAGAATATTACCCGAAATAGGACTAAAAAAGTTTGAAAATTTCAAAATAGGACTGTCATGTTTTTATTCCCAAAATAGGACTAATTATTGACATGTTTTGGCAGCACCAGACTTCAAACATGGCATTATTTTCCAAACTTGGCAGTAATTACTCCTATTTTGAGAATAAAAACATGATAGTCCTATTTTGGAATTTGCAAACTGTTTTAGTCCTATTTCGGGAACTTTCCCAGAGAATGCTTATGCTATTCCTAATACTGGTTTCACAATCCATTGAACTTAAATGATTACACTTTGTATTGCCTCTTTGGCATTTTTTTATTGAGTAAGGGGTGTTTAGTGAATGCCTTGATATAAATTCAGAGGCACTTCTTGAGAAGAGAAGAATTGCATGGATGATTTTTGGAGAAGCTAGAGGGTACTAGCTTCTAGAAACTAATTATCATTCAAATGTTTCCATTTCGTAGATACCCCAATCCTCCATCATTCTCTGAATTTTGGAATTAAGACTGATTTTTCTTTTAAAAGTAATGAAGTCATGATTTGTGTATTTCAAAGTACAATTCATTTTGCTTCCTTGCATTTTACTGGATTGAAATTTGTAATTGTTGTTTCAGTTATTTGATCATTAGTGTAATTTATACCTCGTATTTTATACTCCCTCCGTCCCGGGGAGAAGTTCCCAATTTCCTTATTTGGATGTCCCAAAAGAAACTTCCCATTTCCCTAAATGGAAAGTTATCCTACATTAAAACAGTGCCAAACAGTGCCAAACAGTGTCGAAACTAGGGGTGGGCAAACAGGTCTTGGAACCGCGGTCCGGTCCGGGTAATGGCGGTTCGGGTCCAAAACGGGCCGGTTCCATTTTTTGTTTCCATAAAACGGTCCGGGTAGGGTCGGGTAATTTTTTTAAGGAACCGGACCGGTTCCAAAATTAAAAAATAACGGGTACCCGGCCCGGCCCGTTATATATATTGTATATTAATTTATTAATAGTTTTGTGATAATCGGTTTTGAAATAGTTTTGTTTCCTGTGCTAGAAGTAGGATTTTAAATTGAGTTGCAGTAACATCCTTTTGTTTTCAAATTATTGATTAAATGTTTCATAAATATCTTATTACTTTTTATTGTTATTGAATTGTTCCTTTCTATGGAATTTAATTATTTGTTAAAGATGATTTTGTTATATTTTTTATTATATTGTTATTAAAATATATAAATTGTGTTTACCACCCACCATGTATGTGTCAACTTTGGCTAATACTGAAAATTTAATATAAAAAAAAAAAGCAATCACTTAAATATGTGATGTTAGACAACATGTTTAAATATAAATGTTAGAAAATATGTATTTTGGCTATGTTGCATATTTTTGGAATTTCTTTAAGAGGTATTTACCTAAATAGGAGTAAATCCATCTTTAATTGCTAAATTAGGAGTAAAGTTTAAAATTTCCCCAAATAGGACTTATTATATGTAGTTGGACAGATGACCCCCGAAATTTGCCAAATCTCACTGCTGCCGACAAACCTCAGACCACCGCCGATCACCGTCGGCCGCCGCAACCACCGCAGAACTAGTCGTCGTTAAAGATATGGCTGCTACTAATACAGATCTGATAGTTTCCTCTGCAGATCTGACTGCCACCTTCATGGATCTAGCCGGATCTTACCGCACCAACCGTCTTCCGCCGCCCCTGAAGATTTGGCCGCCGCCTTTATAGAACTGACCTCCTCCGTTGCAGATTCGGTGCCCACCGTTGCAGATCTGACTGATCCCATCACTCATGCCAATATTTTCATTAGAATGCCACCATGAATTTAGAATGCCATATGAATGGCATTTTCAGATGGAAATATGGAATTTGTGAAGTGTAAGAATGCCATTTTTATGGCATTTTCAGATTAAATTTGGAATTTGTAATCGGCCAAATAATAAGAAACAGAGCTTAAAAAGATGAAACAGAAGAGAGGTGTTTAGAAGAGGGAACAAGATGATCTTTTCCAAACAAAATTTAGTCATCTCACCATCTCACCGTCGTCATCAAAGGAGTTCTCCGTTCGCTGCTTTCGTAAGCCTCTCATAGATCGATGCAGCTTCCCAGTTCGCAGGTACAATAAGAATGGCGAGAAATAAGAGTCCAAGCAGAATGATACAGAGTAATTATCGGAGAGAGAAGCATCAATAAGGGAAATATGGATTTGGGATTTGACTGGTGGGAACACTTCATTAAGGGTAGAATAGGAATATCATTTAAATTTAGTCCCATTTATGCATAAAAACAATGGAAGTCCTACGGATGCTGATGGAGTATATGGCCCAGGAACCCCCGGCCCATAGACTCCTACTTCTCCTACACAAGTCCATTAAGCCCAGGAAACAACTCAGGCCCAAATACGACGGCCCAAGCCTCAAAGCGGCCCGGAATACACACTGGGGTGCCTTCGGCCTCCTTGGCCGAAGGCTCCAGAACTCACAGAACCGCCATATTCGACCATGCGAAGCTACTGGGAGAAATTGACAGAAAACGGGAAGCCCTCGGCTCAACCAAGCCTTCGGCTACACAGGGGGCCTTCGGCCATACACGGAGCCCTCGGCTACACCGGCAGCCTTCGGCTGAACTAGCTCAATCATCGGAGATTCCTTTTGGAGGCAGCCAACCACCGCATTTAATGCCACGTCACATCCGCCAACCGCATTCAATGCGGTGAACGTACCACTGCCGGTGCCAACCGGCTGATGTGACCCTTCGGCCGTTGGATTACTGACACGTGTCCCCTCATCGCATTTATTGCTGCTATAAATAGCAGCCCATTTCTCCTTGTAAAAGATATAATCGACATCCCGATTACACACACTGAGTTCATTTAATAAAATCGACTCTCTCTCCTCCTATTTACTCTGACTTCTCTCTAAGTTATTCCCGCAATAACCCCTCGGATAAGATACCCCCCGGGTAGAATATCCATCATTTGGTGCTCTCGTTGAGAGGTCTGAACTATCAAGTAAGAAACCCTCCCCCTCTACCAAATACAAAACACTTACCAAAAGATGGGAAGAACCACTCGTGCCCAATCTAAAACTCTGGAGGAGAACCACGTCGCCCCCGGCGAAACCAACGGGGCTGAGGCCTCCAACAGGCTCTTGGTACCCGAGGGTGGTGTCATCCTTGAGTTAGAGCAAGCCGCCGCTGACCTACGCCAGCAGCTGCAGAAGAATACCCCTGATGCCCGCATTGGCCTTGATAATCGAAGGAGGGATCGGAGTGAGAACCAAGTTCCCCCTCCGGCCCCGGCCATCGATCTTCAAGCTGCCTTTGCGGCCTTTGTTCAAAACATGGCTCTCAATTCCGGAGCCCTCGCCTCTCAGGCACCCCTCCAGCCCTACGCTGGAGGAAATGTTATTCAGTTGCCACCACTCCCTCCTCTGTTCACCAATCCTCCCCCGGGGATTGGAAACGCCGAAGGGGTCATGGCACAGGATACCGCTTCCCAAGAGGCCCAATCTAGGGATAAACGTCCCTTGATGAAGGAGAAACCCCGGACCTCTGCACTTGAGAGGCTTGGGGGAGCTCCCGTACGCCGAGGGGTCCAAGACCGCCTCGGCAAACAGGAATTCAGCAGGCCTCAGGAGAGCGGAGCCTCCGCTTCGGGAGCCGAGGGCATACCTCCGCCCCGAAGCAAGGGCAAAGCAATCCTCCATGCCGATGACGCCAGACACCAGATCAATCAAGCGCAGTCCTTCCGGGCCAACTCCCAAGGGGTTGCTCCGAAGGACCCCAAGGACGAAATCATTGAAGCCCTCCTCCGTCAACTCGAGGAGAATCGCCAGGCACCCCCGACGGCTTCCACAGCGAGGCCAGATCCGGAGTACGCTGACCTCCGGGCACAGGTGGAGGAAATGAAACGTACGCTGGCCGAAGGCTCCGGCGAGCCCCTCATTCAGCTCCGCACTAGGACGCCTTTCACCCCAAGGGTGTTGGCGGCCAAAATCCCCCACAAATATCGGGGGCAACCTATCAAACCGTATGAGGGGAAGACGGATCCCCAGGAGCACTATAGCCGTTATCAAAACATCATGATGATGATGGGGGCATCGGATGAATACTTATGCCGTTGGTTCCTTTCCACCTTGGAAGGACCAGCGTATGAGTGGTTCAACCGGTTGCCCGAAGGCAGTATTGATTCTTGGCAAGAACTTGCCCACCGCTTCCTTACGCAGTTTGCCGGGAGGCACCGCTCAAAGAAACACTTCTCCCACCTTCTGAATGTGAGACAACAAAAGGAGGAAACCCTTCGGAGTTTCCTGGAACGCTGGAGGCAGGCCTCCCTCGAGGTCGAAGGCGCTGATGACAGAACACTAATGGCCCTCTTCCACACCGTCCTCCGCAACGGTGACTTCTCCCGGAGCCTCATTACTGATCCCCCCCGCGATTATACAAAGGCCCTTCAGCGGGGGGACCGATATGCTGAAGCGGAGGAAATCGAGAAGGACCGCCGCAACACGGATCCTTCCCAGAAGAATGAAGGCAGGAATCGGCCCGGAGGGCCTCCCCCTTCGGCCAACCGAGAGGCACAGTACAACGATCGCTCCCGAGGTGGCCAAGCCAGACCCGGGGGCGGTTACAAGAACAATCCAAAGGCATGGGCGCAACCCGTCCTCCTTGAGCACCCACGCACTCCCTTGACGCATCCCGTCAGCGTCATCCTTGATCATGCAGAAGAGCGGGGGCTCGTTGAGCGAGACTCCCGTACACCCCTCGAGGTCTATGCCATCGGCCCTGATGAGCCATATTGCCGCTTTCACCGCCACCATGGGCACAAAACCGACGACTGCCACCAACTGAAAAACGCAATTGAGAGGCTGATACAGGCGGGCCACTTATCCCAGTTTATCAGGGGCCCTCCTCCCCAGGGCCCCCCTCAACATCAAGGACCACCGCCGAAGGCCAACAAATGGGTGAACCCCAACACCATCCCCTTGGGGAACCCACAGGGAAAGAAGCGAGAAATTGGGGGCCTCGAAGATGAGGGAGAAGGCTCCCATCAACAATACAAGCGCCATATTCATATGATCAACGGCGGCAACACCGGAGGCGATTCAACGAGCCAAAGGAAGAAGTGGGCACAGTCCCTCTACATTGGGGAGGTCAATCACACGCCCCCTACTAAAAGGCCGAGGGCGGATCCCGTCTTCTTCACAGATGCGGACCTCCCCTCGGGCTCCCTGCCGCATAGGGATGCCCTCGTCATCCGCACTGAGATCAATAACGCCATCATCCACCGGACTTACGTTGACACAGGGAGTTCTGTCAACGTCATGTATCTCAGCACTTTTCAAGAGTTGGGACTCGACAGAGGGTCCCTCCGGCACATCAACACCCCCCTCTCCGGATTTACGGGGGACAGCATAGACGCCGAGGGCGTCATCACCCTCGTGGTGGAGTTCGGCGACGGATCCCATAGAGCCAAGCTCGAAGTGGAATTCGTCGTCGTCAACCTCGACTGCGCACACAACATCATCCTCGGCCGTCCCGCCCTCGAGGATTTGGAAGCCGTCATCTCCATGAGGCACCTCTGCCTCAAGTTCCCCGCACCCACCGGCATCGGCTACTCGAGGGGGAATCAAAAACTCTCCAGGGCCTGCTACCTTCAACTTACCAAGAAGGTTAGTAAAACAGAACTACGTGTGGACACCATCACCGCCAGGGTTTTGGAGGAAGAAGAAGGCAGGCCGAGAGCTGAGCCTGCCGAGGAGACCGAAGACTTGATACTCGATCCGGCCAAGCCGGAGAGAGTCCTGAAGATTGGAGCCAAGCTCCCCGAAAACTTGAAGGCTGGCATCACCAAAGCCCTCCGCGCCTACTCCATTGTTTTTGCATGGGGGCCGGAGGATATGCCGGGAATTGACCGAAGGGTCATCACCCACCGCCTAGCGGTGGACCCTTCGGCCAAACCAGTACAACAGCGGAGAAGACCCCTCTCGGCCGAGAGAAGGGAGTTCGTGAAGAAGGAGGTAGCCATGCTCCTCTCCATCAAACATATCAAGGAGGTGAAATACCCCTCTTGGTTAGCAAATGTAGTCCTTGCACAGAAGCCTCCTACCTTCCGCATGTGCGTGGACTACACTGATCTGAATAAGGCGTGCCCTATGGACCCCTTCCCTCTGCCAAACATTGATCAACTGGTGGATGAGACCGCGGGATGCGAAATCATGTCCTTCCTCGACGCATTCCGCGGGTATCATCAAATCTATATGCATGAAGAAGACGCTGAAAAAACTGCCTTCATGACACCCGAAGGCATCTTCTGCTACCTCGTGATGGCCTTCGGCCTCAAGAATTCAGGCGCCACCTACACCCGAATGGTGGCCAGGGTCTTTCAAGCTGTCTTGGGGCGCACTATGGAGGCCTATGTTGACGATATGATTGTCAAGAGCAAGAAGGCCGGCACTCACGCCGAGGACCTCCAGGAAATCTTCGCCATCATGCAAAAATTCAACCTCCGATTGAATCCAAAGAAATGCACCTTCGGCGTACAAGGTGGAAAGTTTTTGGGCTATATGGTAAGCCGAAGGGGTATCGAGGCCAACCCCGAGAAAATTCAGGCCATCATCAATATGGAGCCTCCGTGCAACGTCAAAGAAGTTCAACGGTTGACGGGTCGCCTGGCGGCCCTCAACCGATTCCTCTCTAAGTCAGCCGAGAGGGCCCTCCCATTCTTCCAAATCATGAGGAAGACAGCTGGCTTCCAATGGACATCTGAGTGTCAAGAGGCCTTCGATGAACTTAAGAAGTACCTCTCTTCTCCCCCGGTGCTCTCCAAACCGAAGGTGGGGGAGACCTTATACTTGTATCTCGGTGTTAGCCCTGCGGCAATCAGCTCAGTACTAATCCGAGAGGAAGACGGCGTCCAACACGCCATCTTCTACGTCAGCAAAACCCTCCGGGAGGCCGAACTCAGGTATTCTCCCGTCGAGAAGACGGTGCTAGCCATCGTTTGGACCGTCAAGAAGCTTGGCCACTACTTTCAAGCTCATCCGGTCCAAGTGCTCACTCATCAACCCCTCGGCGCCCTCATGAGGAGTCCCACTAGCTCCTCTCGGATGGTGAAATGGGCCATCTTCCTCAGCCAATACAACATAGATATCCGTCCGAGGCCTGCCATCAAGGGCCAAGCCCTGGCAGACTTCGTAACGGAATGCACCGCAAGATCAGCGGTGGATGAGGAGCCTTCGGCACCCCTCGATGAGTGGTGGACCCTCTATACCGACGGCTCCTCGGCTACCAAAGCGTGCGGAGGAGGAGTAGTTCTCATCACGCCCGAGGGCTTCCGCGCCTACTATGCCATCCGCTTCTCCTTCAAAGTCTCCAACAACGAGGCCGAGTACGAAGCCCTCCTCTGTGGCCTTCGGCTGGCAGCAAATCTGAAGGCTAAAATGATCCACGTCAAATGTGACTCCAAGCTTGTCGTGGGGCAAATTTCCGGGGAGTACGAAGCCAAGGAAGGAAGGATGAAACAATACAAAGAAGCGGCTAAGGAGTTGCTCAAGGTGTTTGAGGCACATACTCTCACCCAAATACCGAGGGCTCAAAACTCTGAGGCCGACATTCTGTCCAAGCTCTCGGATGAATCCCCCGAGCATCTCTCAAAAATTGCAAGAATCGAGGAGCTCAGCCTCTCAAGCATCCACGCAAGCCCCATCATGAATATTAACCTAAGGCCGGAGGATTGGATCTCCGACATCATCACCTTCATCACCACAGGACTACTACCCCGGGACGAGGGCCGCGCAAAACTGACAAAACTGAGGGCCCCCAGCTACACCCTCGAAAACGGGAAGCTTTACAAAAGATCTTACAACGGCACCCTCCTCCGGTGCCTTCATCAGGATGAGGCCGAAGTCGCCATGGAGGAAGTGCACAGTGGCACTTGCTCAGCTCACCAGGGACCCTTCTCCATGTCCCGAAGGCTCATAGTTCAGGGCTACTTCTGGCCCACGATGGCTAGAGATTGTGCTGATCTAGCCCGAAGGTGCACCGCTTGCCAGCACTTTCAGAAGGCCCCCGGCAGACCAGCTGTCAACTACGCCCCCATCAGCACCGCGATACCCTTCTCCAGATGGGGAATCGACTTAGTAGGCCCTCTGCCAAGGGGTACCTCCAACAACAGATATATCATTGTGGCCATTGACTACTTCACCAAGTGGGTAGAGGCCGAACCCCTCGCCAGCATCACGGAGGCCCGGTGCCGTCACTTCGTCCTCAAAAATATTCTCACAAGGTTTGGCGTCCCCCAACAAATTATCTCCGACAACGGGACTCAGTTTGAGGCAGCCCCATTCTGTGCCCTTCTTGAAGCTTGGGGCATCAAGCACACATTCTCTTCCGTTGCCTATCCTCAGGGCAACGGGCAAGTAGAGAACGCCAACCGAACCCTACTTGAAGGGTTGAAGAAAAAGCTGGAAGCCGAAGGGGGAGGCTGGGTAGAAGAGCTACACAACATCTTGTGGGCCTACCGTACCACCCCTCGGCGTGCAACAGGCGAAACACCCTTCTCCCTATGCTATGGCTTTGAGGCTAAGGCTCCAACAGAAGTTACCCTTCCTACCCGAAGGGTGGAACAATATGAGCCCGAGGCCAACGACGCAAACATGGCCCTCGACCTTCATCTCATCTCGGAACGCCGAGAGCAAGCTTTCCTCAGGGCCGAAAACTATAGAAGACAAGTCAAAGGATATATCGACGCCAAGGTCCGCTCCCGGGAATTTCAGGTGGGTGACTACGTCCTCCGACGAAGGGAGGCCAGCCTACCCACCGAAGGAGGAAAAATGGCTCCCAAGTTTGAAGGCCCCTACATCATCTCAGCCATCATCAAACCAGGGACATACAAGTTAAAACGTCCTAATGGGACAGAGATTCCTAGACATTGGAATGTGCACCACCTAGTGAAGTTTTACCAATGAGTGGCCAAGCCCTCACCCTCAACAAGTGTAAATGATCAATGGCCCAAGGCCCCATCTGTTTTTGAAGAATAATCAAAAGGCCAAGCCTTCATCACCTACATGTTATACGAGCGGCCCAAGGCCCTCTTCTCTCATACACATGAGTGGCCAAGCCCTCGTCCCTTCACCAAAATAGGCCCAAGGCCTCTTCCTCTCAGGAGGGGGAACAACAATTTAGGTACCAAGTACCAAGTGTATGAGTCACCCCCATCACTCTTTGAAAACACCAAGTGTTTTCTCACTAAGCCGTACCCCACGAGGACGCGACCATGCATACATTAGGCATACTTTTACATACTCTCATAAAAAAAAAAAAAAAAAAAAAAAAAAAACGGAGGGTACAACACCCCTCGGCTCCGGCTGGTACCAAGTGCCCCCGGCTATTTGTGTCCCACACACGAATAAAACCCTTCCCAGGAACGCTTTCCGCGCCATCCCCCAAGGGGAGGCAGGCAACGGACCATGTCCCGGGCCCAGGATTCGACTTCCACAAACGAAACGCTCCCCGCGCTATCCCCCAAGGGGAAGCAGGCAACAGACCATGTCTCGGGCTGAGGGGACGACTTTCAAAACCGAGGCGCTTTCCGTGCTATCTCCCAAGGGGAAGCAGGCAACAGACGATGTCTCGGGCCGAGGAAACGACCCTCAAACCCTTCGGGATATCGGAAGGTCATTCCCGAAGGGGGAGCCAACGGTTTGTTCCGTTGCCTCCCATATAGGCCAAGCCTTCCCTAGAAACCAAGTTTCTAGACGCCTCCCCTACACCATCTAAAAAAAAAAAAAAAAAAAAAAAAAAAAAAAAAGAAGAGATGTGTAGGGGGGAAGGAACTCCCCGGATACTATTCTCCCCGGAGGCTCAACACATCGGATATACATTGCCGAAGGCTGCTACAAATGCACAAAAGAATCTATCAACATCGAATCATCTGGCTACATAGCCGAAGGCTTCACTACATGAAGCCTTGGAGTACAAGAGTTCCACCGGAGGCCTAAGAAGAACAAAACTTCACCTAGGTCAGAACTCGATTGGATCAAAGTCAACCATATGACACGCCGAAGGCAACACAAAGCTCTGAGGCAAGCTAAATCTATTATCTACACGAGCCAGAGAATTCGCACCGAAGGCAGAATGTCACCGGTCTCGTACCCCTCGGCAACCATATACACCGGGGGCTCAGGCAATACTCACACTCGACGGATTCACCACAGTATCTATTGAAACTTCGTGGAAAAATGACTAAGTCCACGAATGGGGACCCTTCGGGAGGGCAACTCTTCACCTACAGACTCATCACTACACTACTAAATGAAAGCTTCCAATTCATTCTATCCCTCGGCATCACTACTACGAACATCCGAAGGGGGTCGGTCCTACATTACGACCGGGGGCTCGCGACAAAAGTTCTTACTTAGAAAATTTTCTAAGTCCACAATCACAAACCCCCCGATGATTCTACCCTACATCCGAAGGGTTCTGATCATGTTTACTTGGAAAATTTGGTGGTTCCACAACAACAAGCCCCCGGAGATTCTACACTACTACCGAAGGCTAGCAAGGAGTTACACTTAGAAAAATTTTTCTAAGTCCACAAACTCGGCCCTTCCGGGAAAACATGCATTCATCCAAGTAAAGAAAGGCATACATTCACGAAGGAAAGAACGAGGGCAGAAATAATTAAAAAAAAAAAATAGGGCACATCATTCATACAAGAAGCCCGAAGGCATGACATGTTCATAAGAAAGATTGCTACAAAACAAGTGTTTGTTTACAATACAATTAGCCAATTGAGGTAATTTCTAAGCATGGGGTTCTTCGGTTGCATCTCCTCTCGGTTTGGAGACAGCGTCTTCTCCGGCCTCTTCATCATCATCCGAGGCCATCCCATCAAGCTCTGAATCCTCCAACAGCTGTCTTTCCTCGCCCTCGGGGAGGGGAACCCGGATATCTGGAACTAGCGGAGGAAGGCCGTGGGACTCAGGCTTGAAATCTTTCGGGTCAAGGCCGAGGTGCCGGGCAAGCCTCCGGTACAGCATCGCTTGGGTGAAGTACTGACCCCCCTCATAGAACGACTTACCCTTGCGGGCTAGCCACATAGCCCCGGGGCCAGTTACCCATTCGTCAACGACCTCCGGCACCACTGAGGCCACCCACTCCTTGTGGCCCTCGGTTTTCCAGCCCCCGGCCTTGAAGGCGTCAACAGCATCCCTCGCCGCTTCGGCTGCTGCATCCCTCTTGGCAACCTCGGCGGCCTCGGCAGCGGCCTTGGCAGCGGTGGCGGCAGCCTTCTCAGCTTCTGCTTTCCCCTCGGCCCGGGCTTCATCCTTAGCCGCCACCAGCTTCTTCTCCGCCTGCCGGAGGGCCTCCTCCAAGCTCGCCAGCTGCCGAATGGCCTCAGTGTTGTTGGCAACCAGCTTTCTCGTAACCTCGTCAGCTTTCGCTTTCTCGAGGCGGTGCTGCTCCGCCCTCCTCACCAACTCACCGAAGGCCAAGCTAGCCTACAAACAAACAAGGAAGCGACAGGAGTCAGATCATGCAAAGTAAGGAGACACCAAACAAAGTTTTAAAGGACAAGATACTTACAGTGGCCGAAGCTTGAAGAGCCTTGAGCTCGAGGGCTTCATCCCCGAATCGGCTAAGGGTGGACCGATCCACCGAAGGGGTGGCACCCCTCAAGAACTCCCTCGGGTCGAGGGTGCCATGCATAATGGTTGTCCCCTTCTTTATGGGGAAGTGTACGGTTTCAAGGGGCCAGACACCCTCGACGAGGTCCTCCAAGGGAGCGGAGGCCGACGGCTGGTCGGTTGGGGGATCGTCAATGACCACCAGGGGGGTATCCTTTGGCTCAGCGTCCCCCTTTGATTTCTTCCTTTCCGGAGGCTTGACGCCCTTCCCGGCGTTTTTCCGCTTGAGCTCCCCCTCCTTGGAGCCTCCGGCATCAGTACCGGCACCAGCGATTGCAGCCCCCTTTGGGGGGCCTTGACCCTCAGGGGTCTTCTGCTTCTTCAAAGGGGCGTCCACCTGCGGTTGCGCCGGAGGCCTCTCCTCCTTCTTCTTCTTATCCTTGGCCAGTTGCCGGGACAGCTTGGAGAAAGCTTTCGGATCCATAAAATCGCCTGCAAAAAAAAAAAAAACAAGGAGTTAGAATCAAAAGCAAATCAAAGACTTACGTCTCTAAGTACTAAACAACAAGGGCCCTCGGCAACCACCTCTGATACCCGGAGAGCCCCGGTCAAGGAGAGGATATCTCTCGTCTTTCTCCCCTGGCAGGCGATACCGCCGGAATTCTAGCTTAAACAGCTCTTCCGGGAGCGTGGCGGCCTTGATTGTTATCAGCTTTTCTGAACCCGGGAGCTTCGCCTTCAGCTTTCTTCCATCACTCTCAAGGGCGGCGTTGCCTACCTTGGGGTGCCTCCGGAAGTGATTGCGGAGGGGTCTCGGGAAGTCAGCTCCCAGCATCCTGAGGTAGCAGAATCGGTCCTTCCATCCCTTATGGGACGAGGGTACCTCTGAAAACAGCCTCCATGCCGGCAGCTGTTGAAGATTGGCAAACCCCTCGCTGTTTGCGGCCCCCCCCTCGGCAAAGGTTGAAGGACAGGAAGAACTGGTCAAGAGAAGGTTCCACCCCCCGGGAATTACACAGCGAGAGAAACCCCGCCAAGTATGAATGGCTGTTAGGGGTTAACTGACAGGGAGCGAGGCCTACAAACCGAAGGTATTGCACGACGAAGGGGTGCAAGGGGAAGCGGAGGCCCAACTCCACCGAGAGGATGTGCACGGCAAAGCAGCCTTCGGGGGGAGATAACAACACGTCGTCGGGACCTGGGACTACCACCTGTGCCGACGGGCCCACCAAGAGCTGAGTCTTCAGATACTCCGCCTCCGCGGCATTCGTCTTCAAATCCAGCGCGGCTGTGTTGAGGTAGGAATGTCCTTCGGGAATTCCCACCGGCTGTCCCGCATCCACCGCAGCCTGTTTCTTCTTCGGGGCAGCGTTCTGTTTCTTGCTCTTCTTCCCGGAAGCTACCCGGAGGGGGATAGCGTCAATAGGCCGGGAGCTACTCGCTTCACCGGCGCCTCGCGAAGGCAGGACAGCGACCGTGACTCGTCGCCTCTCTTTCTCCTCTTCTTCCTCCGCCACCTGAAGCGCGAGGGCCATCTCCTCGTCCTCCGCTACTTGCTCAAAGTCTTCGGCTTCGGCCTCAGCATGAAGTTTGCTTTGTACCTCTCTCGCCACCTCAGAATCATTGTTCGACGAAGCCTCACTCAATGACTCCATGCTCGAGTAGCTCTCAGATTGGGCCGGGGCCTCCTCCGATATGTTTTGGGAGTCACTGCCGGAAGACATCTTGACGGAGGAGAAGGGGAACTATCTAAGCGTTTTAACCGAAGGCCCCTAAAGTCACTACAACTAAACCTGAGAAACTAGCAAGGTATGCTAAGAAAGTCGGAAGGCTGGGGAAGTACTGACCTCAGAATTCGATTGGGATCGAGGGTGAAACTTTCTCTCTCTAGAATCAAATTGCCAGAGCTTCGCTATCTCTCAAAATCGCGCAAGCACAAATGAGCCCAGGCTCAGGGTATTTATAGGCAACTGGGCCTCGATATATGGGCCTCGATTTGAAAGCCCATCATCACGGGCCGCCGGTTCGACCAATGGACAGCACCCGCCCCCCACCGACCAACGGAGGCATGACACGTCGACTCTTCTTCCAACGGCTATATTACAACGACTATATTTCGGTTACACTAGGGGTGCCCCCGAGTGGTAGCCTCCGGCTATCACCCGCCACACCCTACGGGCAATTTATTCCACCAAACGCCTTCGAGCCCGTAGCAGCATAAGCCTCCGGCTTGTCAATATTATCACCCCTCGGGGGATCATCAACTCATCATAACTCCTTCAGCCCGAACTTGCCTTCGGCCTAAAGGAGTGGGGGACTGGGATACACCCCTCGGGAATCATACACAACAAAAATTTCTTCATGCAACAATTTACAATTGACGCATACGACCTCCGGGCAAACATCACAGTACAACCCCTCATCACAATACATACAGACAATACACCTATGCTTTCCTCAGAAAACCCTCGACGTGTGAGGGACTGAGGGAAGCCCCCGGCGAGCATGCGAAGGTTACGAATACCTTCCCTCAGAAAACCCCCGACATGTGAGGGACTGAGGGAGGCCTTCGGCAATCAACAGAAGACAAGTTCTCAAACAAAGGCACCCAGACGGGCGATGAAGCCCCCGGAAGAATCAACACATCTACTCCTTTTCCCTCAAAGTACCTCTCGGCAAAAGGAGTGAGGGACTCCTGATGGAGTATATGGCCCAGGAACCCCCGGCCCATAGACTCCTACTTCTCCTACACAAGTCCATTAAGCCCAGGAAACAACTCAGGCCCAAATAGGACGGCCCAAGCCTCAAAGCGGCCCGGAATACACACTGGGGTGCCTTCGGCCTCCTTGGCCGAAGGCTCCAGAACTCACAGAACCGCCATATTCGACCATGCGAAGCTACTGGGAGAAATTGACAGAAAACGGGAAGCCCTCGGCTCAACCAAGCCTTCGGCTACACAGGGGGCCTTCGGCCATACACGGAGCCCTCGGCTACACCGGCAGCCTTCGGCTGAACTAGCTCAATCATCGGAGATTCCTTTTGGAGACAGCCAACCACCGCATTTAATGCCACGTCACATCCGCCAACCGCATTCAATGCGGTGAACGTACCACTGCCGGTGCCAACCGGCTGATGTGACCCTTCGGCCGTTGGATTACTGACACGTGTCCCCTCATCGCATTTATTGCTGCTATAAATAGCAGCCCATTTCTCCTTGTAAAAGATATAATCGACATCCCGATTACACACACTGAGTTCATTTAATAAAATCGACTCTCTCTCCTCCTATTTACTCTGACTTCTCTCTAAGTTATTCCCGCAATAACCCCTCGGATAAGATACCCCCCGGGTAGAATATCCATCAGATGCATATCCCCTGTTTTTTAGTCCCATTTACAGCCATAAAGTCTTTCTTTAATTGTTTGAAACTTATATACAAGAAAATATGGAGTATTGGACTTTTCGCTTGTGTTATATATGCACCACTATGTTGTTATTTTGAAACTTGCTAATGTCCTATATTATTGATTATTGATTTTTGGAACTTCGTGAGTTTTTACTAATTTCAAGACATGAGAATAGAAACCGTAAAACCCGAACCGGACCAACCCGTTTAAAACGGGCCGGGTAATTTCCGGTTCCTATTTTGAAAATTGTAATACCCAGACCGGACCGAACCGTACAATGGAACCGGCGGTTCCATTTTATTTTTCATTACCCGCCCCGACCCGGCTCGTGCCCAGCCCTAGTCGAAACAGTGCCAAACAGTGTCGAAACAGTGCAAAACAGTAAAATTTACCCCTCAGTAACTTTATTTCCTAAAAATGTGTGAAAGTCAACCCGGGAACTTCTCCCTGGGACGGAGGGAGTAATTTATACAATGCCTCCTGGGGCCTAGAGCTGGGGCATCCAGCAAGTTATTAACCTATTATTAGGTGAAAAGAACTGTACTGGAGAATGGACTATGTGGTAGGTAACACAAAGATGCAAGTCGATCGACGTCAAATAAACAAAACAAATTGGTGCTCGCAAAAACTAAATAAATCAAACTCTTAGAAATACTAAGAGCCCGTTTCGTAACGCTAAATTGGTTGATTCTGCTGAAAATTACGAAGTTCTGGCTGAAGTGGCTGTATTGATTGATTCTGCCAATTCAGGAATAATTTATACTCCGTTTTTAAAATATTTGTTATTAATGAATAAAATAAAAACTTATATGAAAAATAGTTAGAATGATTCTTTACAGTAACTTCAGTCAATACAGCTAGAAAAATAACTTCAATCTTACTTTTTCTGCTTATTACATAATTCAGCACGCGAAATCAAAAATTACGTTTTTGGTGAAGAAGTTGGCTGATAAGCCGAAAAAGGGTCACCAAATGGGCTCTAAATTGTAGTTGTTGATACCAAAGTCATATTGGTCTGGCCCAAGTATTGAATATCCTTAACCTGTGCCCTCTGCAAATCTACAATCTTTAGATTTAAATCCCCACAGGCAAGGAAGTTCCATCTTGTTTAGAGAATGTTATATGCTTGAGTAAACATTGATGAAAAATTTGGTCATGTTTTAACCTTAGGAATTTGCTTTTCATAAGCCTATCTTAACACAACGCTTGAAGTACTTCGGTGATTACCTTCAAAATCCAACAAGTTACTTTGCATGTGTTGTCCATCATTGAATACCTCAACCATGTATTGACATACATTGTTTGTCCTAGTTTTTATATGTGCTCAAATGGGACATGTAGTGTGTCCTAATTCATGTTTGGTGATATCAGCAAAGAAATTGATGTTTGTTGGTATTTTGTTAAACATGTAGTGTGTTAGAATGCTAGTAACAATCAGATTTGATGAATGTGTATGTTTTGACAAATTAGGAATTATTAATTATTTAAAATGTTAAATAAAACATGCAGCGCTTTTTTAACATTTTGCGCAGCAGGCCTGGTTGGCTAAAAGTTGAACCCGATATGCGGCGCTTTTATATAAATAGGCCGCAAATAAAAAACAATTTATAATTTTTTTTATTTATACTCGGCGCTTTTACTTAAACAGGCGCCGCACGGTCGGCAGATTTTTATTAATTGTTAGCCAACGATATGCGGTGTTTTTTTAAATAAGCGCCGCAAACTATGCGGCGCTTTTATACAATTAAGTGCCGCAAATAAATCATGTGCGGCGGTAAGATATGCGGCGCTTAAAAGTGCCGCACTTTTCCAAAAAAAGTGCCGCGTATCGCTCATTTTCCACCAATGTTAGTTTCTGTTAATTTGGGAGTGTTAGAAATCGTAAAGTAAAACCCAAATACCCAATGAGATTCATATGTGAAAAATGCTTCTGTGTTACCAATAAAAATCTATGTTCTTTCTCACACAATCAATTAAATCCTTTCACGCTATAAAGATTCTAGAGTGTACCTTGAGAATTTGGAAGACCAATACGAGTCTTATTTTTGGTAGGAGCAAAATATAACCATGTACAGATTACTAAGAATTAATTTATTTTGGGCGGGGTGCATGGCTCCTTGCCCCAAGGGACTCTACTATGGTCCATCATTGCTTGTCTGTAATGGTGTTGAGGCATATATATATATATATATATATATATATATATAATATAGATGAAACTTCATGTCAGGCCGGCCTGACGGGCTGCCCCGTCCGGCCGAGCCCGTTTGGGCACCTTCCCGATGGAATTTTTTGATGAAATTTTTTGAGCATGTTCCTCGTCAAGTCTAGTTTGTCCATACCAAATTTCAGATCAAAATTCGATCGGGAAGGTCGTCAAATGATTTTTGCAAGTTAACTGGTCCGGAAAATACATATTCCAGACCAGTTAAGTTGCAAAAATCATTTGACGACCTTCCCGATCGAATTTTGAGCTGAAATTTGGTATGGACAAACTAGACTTGATGAGGAACATGCTCAAAAAATTTCATCAAAAAATTCCACCGGGAAGGTGCCCAAATGGGCTCGGCCGGACGGAGCATCCCGTCAGGCCGGCCTGATGAGAAGAGCACTCTATATATATATATATATATATATATATATATATATATATATATATATATATATATATCTTTATTTACTGTGGACAAAAAATGAAGACTATTAATGGTATACACACATTGAGTGATTTGAGAGGAATTTTGCCCCATTAGAAAAAGATCGAGCTACTTAAGATTAATATTTTGATCGAGATGTCTACGGGTTGGGAGGTAATAAGTTTAATAGTGTCTAAGAAGTGGTTGTAATGTCATTCTTGGTAAACCCGTAAAACTAAGCCTTGAACTTGGAAATTCCCCAATTTGGAGGAACTTAAAAATTGAGTATTTGAACGATTTTGAACTTACAAAAGTCCTCCAAAATCACCCCGTCCATATTTTTACTCCCAAACATGAAAGGAATAGTCATAAACCCTTGTCAACCCTCCCCTCCAAAACCCAACTCCCAAACATACCCTAAGAGAACTACTCACCATCTCAAGCAACAAAGTTATTCAAATTATTTTACAGAAATGTTGTTTGTACACAAAGAATTATATCCTGTGTACACAAATATGTGTGAGAAAGCATCGAGAAAACAACAACAAAAATTTAGTTCGGTCACACATAATTGCTGCGTTGGCAGTGCCCACATTTTTATCACACGGCATGCCCAATTTGATGAGCAATATTTTCCATTGTCTGGCAATCATAACTCCTCTGCCCCTTCCCGGCTTGACATCTCTGCCTTTTCTGACCCATGCCATACCTGTTCAACATCTGCCATGATGCCAACCGTTCATCCTGATCCGCAACCCAACAGGCCTTGTCGTATTTGTGTTGACCATAATGAACCCTCTCCCACTCATACCATCCCACCTCCAATAACTTCCCAGCCCACACCACCTCCACCCCCACCACCCCAACCCACTCACCCCGTGATTACCCGAGCTAAAGCTGGCATCTTCAAAACCAAATATCTCGTTGATTTTGCTTCCTCACCACTAGCATCTGCTCTACTTGCCTCCACCGAACCTCGTGGAATAAAGCCTGCCATGAAATCTCCTCAGTGGGTTGTTTCCATGAAAGAAGTATTAGATGTTATTTACAAAAAGAACACATGGGATCTTGTGCCTCGTCCACCCAATGCAAACATCATTGGCTCCAAATGGGGTTTTCGTACCAAATTTCACTCTGATGGGACTATCGACCGCTATAAGGCACGACGTGTTGCCCAGGGCTTCACACAGATTCATGGCATAGATTTTTCCCACACTTTCAGTCCAGTGGTCAAAGCCGCCACTATACGGGTGATCTTAGCTCTCTCAGTTCATTTCAAGTGGGATCTTCATCAACTGGATGTTAACAATGCTTTCCTCAATGGAGTTCTTCACAAACCTGTCTATATGGCTCAGCCCCCTGGCTTCAGCAATCCTCAATTCCCCAATCATGTCTTCCGTTTAAAGAAAGCGCTTTATGGACTTTGCCAAGCACCATTGGCTTGGTTTCGTCGATTCGGTGATTTTCTCTTTTGCCTTGGTTTCCGGCAGAGTCGTTCAGATTCTTCTCTATTCTTTCTGCATCAAGCACCGACAATTATCTACTTATTACTCTATGCTGATGACATCATCGTCACTGGCAATAATCCTGCACAAGTTCAAAAGTTCATTTCTCAGACTCATCAAGAATTCTCCATCAAAGACCTTAGCAAACTCAATTATTTCTTAGGACTTGAAGTTTCCCACACTCCCACAGGTTTATTTGTTGGTCAATCCAAATATGCTCATGACATTTTGGAATTTTTTGCTTAATTAGATTCAAAACCCGTCGCCACTCCTTTAGCACCTGGAATATCAATGGTTAGCACTGGTCAGCCATTTTCTGATCCCATGCTTTACTGATCTATTGTCGGAGCATTACAATACTTGACTATCACTCGCCCTGACCTATCATTTGCTGTTAATTCTGTTAATCAACTCTTGCACTCACCTATAGAGGACCTTTTTCTTACTGTGAAGCGCATCCTTCGTTACGTCAAAGGTACTATTCACTATGGTCTGTCTTTTGATCATCAGCCTTATCAATCAATTACTGCATACTCTGATGCTGATTGGGCACGATGTGTTGAGACACGTCGCTCCACCTTTGGCTATTCAGTGTTTCTTGGTGGAAATCTTGTCTCTTGGAGTGCAAAGAAGCAACCAACTGTCTCCCGTTCTAGCTGTGAATCTGAATATCGATCACAGCAAACACTGCTTCTGAGGTCATGTGATTGGTTCATTTGCTTCGCGAGCTTCGCATACCTACCCCATCCCCACCAGTCATTCTCTGTGACAACAAAAGTGCCATTTTTCCTCGGTGAGATTCCCATTGCACATAAGCGTGCTAAGCATATTGACATTGACTACCACTTTGTTCGGGAATTAGTTTAAGATGGGCGTCTTTCCACACAGTTTGTTCCTTCTCACCTCCAACTTGCTGACATTTTTACTAAAAGTCTTCCTCGACCGGCATTCGAGTTTCTTCGGTCCAAGCTCTGCGTCTGTTTAAACCCCACGCATCGCTTGGGGGCGTAATAAAATTAAAAATAGAATTAAATAGATAATGATGTATTATACTACAGTGTCTTCTAGAATTTCTTACTTGAACTTATTACTCTGTACAACTATGTAAACACTAATAATAAATCGTGGACCAATCCACGTCATGGTCATGGAGGGAAAACAATACTCCGTATTAACTTTGTTAAGTTCACGACTTCACGCCCAAAGAAATACTCGGTTCCAAGAGCTTTAATGCTTCTAACCTGATGAAAACTAACTATCCCAAAACTAACATAGATCTTCACGCCCGAAGACCCATAATGAAAAGTATGCTGAATAAAATGCGAATTAAATTTTTAAAATTAAAAAATGATAATAAACCAGTGTTCTTTATCGAAATTTCTAAAAATCTTTAAAAGTAAAAAGATATTTTTAAACCGTAAAGTAAAAATTGAATAGATTCAATTATTTATTTGCTTTATATATTCTGAAAAGAAATCTAAATATTCTGAAAAAGATACTAACATTATTCAAAAGTAAGGATAAGACTATGAGTGTACACTCTTAAAGTAGTACTATCTAAATTTTGCAACAAAAATCAAAGCATTCTATAAAATATAAAGAGATACTGTGAAGTTTATTTACTCCTAAATCCTCAATATAGTATAGACTATACAACCTTTACAGGCTTTACTCACCCAGCAGGTACAAGACTGTCGGGTCGAATGGGCCGAAATGAGCCTCATTGTCCGCGCTTCGTACAAGGTAGTGTATTGGGCTTCCGGAGATGTAGTAGGCCGGAGTCTATATTTCAACATTGTTATAATGAAAATCATTAAACTTACAGTAGAAGTAGATAACACATTATGTTCTTTACTGAACGCCTAAACTCATAAGTCATAACCACATTATGAATGTACCTTTATCCCCAGGGCCGTTTTTTAGGGGGTTCAATAGGCTATCCAGAACAGGGCCCCCAAATTTATGGGGCCCCAAATTTTTAAAAATTTATTAATATTATATAGTAATATTATATATTAATACTAATCATTAAAGTATAAGGAGTAGTTACCAAGTTAGGAAGAAAAATATAGATCCATCATTTTTTTCGTTGGTTCTTTTACTCTTTTAGTTCTCTTTTAATCAATATTCAATTGATTTGAGTATAAGTATTTAGATTGAGATTTTTCTAAAAAAAATATATTAATATGGGGCCCCATTTTTACATTTTGAACCGGGGCCTCCAAATTGATTAGACGGCCCTGTTTATCCCCTTCCTCCCTGATTAAATATAGAAACTATTGTTCAAGTTTGAGCAAATCTTTTCACTAACTATGTGAGAGCGGTGAAAAATTATCCGTCCTTTGAGCATTAATACTGTAATCATTTTAAACTACCACAAGTTTAAGACTCGTACACACACCCCAAGACTTAAAATATAAAACCAAATGAAACACTAATTAAAACTAAGAGTTAATTATCAAAATAGGACTAAAAGTCATTCACTTTGCACAAATAGGACAAAAAAATAAACTATGTTTCCATAGGACTAATTATGTGTGTCTTGGACAAATATACCCTTATACCTATTGGAATGTTTTAATTCATAATAAAATAATAAAAAATAATAAAAATTCGTAAAGTATACCAAAAAATTAATAAAAATATTTTGAATAATAATAAATTTTAAAAAAAATAAAAAAAATAAAAAAAAATCAAATTTTTTTTGTCACCGCCGCCTCTGCCGCCCCAGCACCACCACCTCTAGTCATTTGGGGAAAAAATGCCAAATTTATTATGAATTCCATATTTTTTTAATAAGATGGAAGAAAAAAAATGTTGGCATTGTCAAAGAGAAATATGCCATATTTTTGGCATTTTCCGAAAAAAATGGAAGTTTGTAGGAAATATGACATTTTTTTTAACGGTCGGAGGTGGTGGTGCAGGGAGGCGGTACCACCACCTCCTGTCACCGGGGTAAAAAAATGCCAAAAAAATTATGAATGCCATATTTTTGAAAAAAGTCGAAAGGATTCAAGTTGGCAGAATGAAAATGTTGGCATTCTCATAGAGAAATATGCCATTTTTGTGGAATTTAAAAAAAAAGTGGCTTTTTTTACACCGATCGGAGGTGGTGGTTCAGGGAGGTAGTACGGGCGGTGGGAAAGGTATCCATATTTTTTTTTTAATTTTTTTATGGAGTTTTACTATTTTTTATTAATTTTCAAAAAAAAATCTTATTTTTTATTTTAAAAATTTTTTATTGATTTTTTTATTATTTTTCTACGAATTATTGAATTTTTTTCGAATTTATTATGAATTAAACATTTAATTATCACTTTTAGCTATCTTTTACTAATATTTAAAGGAGGTGTAAGAATGGAAGAAAAGAAATGGGTATGTTTCCGATAGGACCACTATGGTTCTATTTTGAAATAAAAAACATAGCAACTCCTATTTTGAGTTTTTGTCATAGTTTTAGTCTTACTTGAAGTAATTTCTATAAAACTAAATACGGAGTAACAAAATTCTACTACTACTACAGAGTCAGTGGCGGAGCCAGACATTTAGGGTTAAAGGGGCCAGTCCTTAACAATTTTACATTGCAGGGGTCAAAATTTAAAATATCAACATACTTTTTACAGATTAAAAGTATTTATATATAATATATACTTTAAAAAAAATCTTTGCAGGGGCCGTGGCCACCTCCAGCCCCTCCCTGTCTCCACCCCTGTACAGAGTACTAGCTAGCTAGACGAACTTTTGTATACCCGTTTCAAGTTTTACTCCATACGGAGTACATATTAAGATTTTATTTTGTCTTGTTTGAGGGCCTTGAGGCAATCTTTCCACGCGAAACCCCTCAAAATCGGTATGATCTTTAAATTGGCTAATTTAATCGGTCATACCACGCCAATTACAATTGCATATGATCTTCATATGCAATTGTACAATTACGACACAATCAAAATTGGAACGTAACTTTTCCAATTCATTTATGAAGATTGCGATCTTCAAATTCCATCCTCATATGATTTAAAATAGAAAAAGTGACATGTATATTACGAATAGAGTGTTTCCGCACAAAAAATATAACTAGTTATGTTTTTGGACAAAAATATGACTAGTCTGAACTTTGAACTAGTCACTATAAAATAACGTCACATTTAGACATAATGTGAAATGCATCCAAATCCAAACAACATTTAGGATGTTTTTACTTGGACTTCTTTCAGTTTCAGACCAGACCAGACCAGTTCATATCAGATTATATCATCAGGCTAGATTAGATTTCGATAGTTATAAAATACACAGAGACCAAACATTTACCAAATCACACAATTTCAGTCCAAATAAAAACATCATTAATAATACTCATGATTTATAATTAGCGTACATATACTAAGGATGTTTTCACGGTTTTTCATATATGCAATGTTTATTTTAGTACTCTGTATTGTTTGTGTTGATATGAGACTGCAAGAAGTTTAAATGAAAACCTCCTAATACAGTAATCAGTGTTAATCTGATCTTTTGCTAAACTATTGTATCCATTCCAATAACATATGTGTGTGTGTGTCTTGGTGTCTACATTGAGCCCAAATTAAAATTATGTATGATCTCTGGAGAACAAACCATGTAATAAAAAAGTAAAAAAACCATAAATTAAAGCCAGAGCTAGATGGCTGCTCCAATTCTTTGCATAGGATCGAGAGCATTTGTACTTAAATGCCTTGGAGACCATTAAGAATAGCTTATCAAATCAAAGCAGAAGGGGAAAAGCTAGCAATGCCCATCTGCAGCCACCCAGAAGCTGACGATCCTCCATCTAATTTCATATCTTTTAGCTTCGGTGACTTCTCTTCCCCACATTGGTTCTGACTGGGGTTAGCGGTATTAGTACTAACCCCTTTTTCCCATAGATCCAAATAGCCTGATCTTGTGGCTGTCTCCTTTTCAAAGGACGATTTTCTTGGAACGTTGGTGATAGTAGGTGCAATGTTGAGGTCCAACGACGACGATGGCCCGTGCGAAGTATAACCCGACGAGAACGAAGGATTCTTGAAGATCAACGGTGGCGATTGCTTGTTGTCATATGCCGCAATTGCTTGGAAGCTTTGTAAGACTGTCGTGTCTGCCGTGTTTGATGCTGCTAGCCAGTGACACCGTTTGTGGCCACCCAATGCCTGCCCGGAGGAGAAGATCCGGTGGCAGATGGAACACTCGTGCACCCCTGAGCGCTTCCGGGAGATTGTGGCGGAGGCCGAAGGTGGTGGTGGGGAGGGCAGAGAATAATCGCTATCCAAGAATTCATCGGGGCAATAATTACCGGTGTCATCATTTTTGTTATTGTTGTTGTCGTTGTTGAGGTTGTCGAGCTTGGCAGCATAGCAACCTTTAAAGAAAATGTTGCAAATATGAGTAAACATATATAAGTATGGATGGACAACTAGCTAGGTATGTCATTATTCTAATCATTTATTTAGTCCAAAAAATGATTTGAATTTTGAACTACGTAATAATATTTCTCTAGATATGAACCGTTCACAGTTTTAGAATCAAACTATGATGCTTCATTTCAGAGTAGAATATGTTATGTTTTAATATTGTGTTACTGAATATCCGAGGCCATGCACAATACCTTTAACCTTCTTGTGACTCGCTCTATGTCCACCCAATGCTTGGTGGGAGTTGAACACTTTATTGCATGCCTTACATGGGAACAAGCCCCTATTATTGTTGTTGTTTGTGTCCTCTTCCTTGACCATTTTTCCCTTGTGATCGTGTATATCATCTTGAGACGACGTGAATTGGAATGACCCGTTGGATGATAACATCACCAGGCAATTAGCTAGATCCATATCTTCCTTTGATACACAATATTGATGACTAAGAAGAGGAGGTGATGACGAAAATGGCGCGATGCTCCCGTGTGGCATTACACCCTTATCATCGTCATCAGCTCTATATCCTCTACTTTTAGTGACAAAACGGTTTGCAATAGTGCGTAAGAAGTAGGAGTGCTTTTGTCCTTCGACATTTGATTGCTTGTTGTTCATGTGATCGTGATCATCACTCTGGCTCTTGTCTGCTTGATCTCCCACCGTGTGAGAACGCATGTGCCCACCGAGGGCTCCTGCGCAATTGAACCCTCGGTTGCACACCCGACAGTAGTGTGTCATTGGACCCGAGGTGGACGATGACAACCCGGGACTATTCTCTACTACCATCACCATAATTATACTTATCTTTGTATGAAACTCATTTGTTTTGAAGTTGGTGTTGAGGAGTTGAATGTTGTGTATGTATGGGGAGATTATGATATTATATTTATAGAGCTAGTCAGTTAGTGAGTTAGAGGTGTGAGAGCATGCAAAATGAGTTTTTGTAGTCCTAATTTTTAGTAGACGTTTGCTGATTGTGGATGGGAGGGTGGGAGTGAGAGAGAGAGTTAGTGGAATTTAAGAGAAAAGGAAAAAAAATGAATGGAGTGAGAGTGGAGTGTATGACAAATGTGAGGGTTAGATAGGAGTGATGGTTGACAGACTATTTCCACGCTCATGCTTGGTAGTGTTTTCAGTCAATTTTACCCACACAAGTAATAAGCTCTTTTTGTTTATTTGGCACATGACGAAGCAAATTGGCTGCTTAGCAATTTGGACCATTTGATTCATTCATGTTATTCGCGTGACTACTACAATGATGTTATAAAAATAATCCATATTTATGTAAAAGACATTTCTTGGAATACGATTAAAACATATGCAAAGTGCACAAATAGAGCAACTCATGTTTTATTTCTAAAATATGACTTATTAGAAGGTTAGTTTTTCTTTAGGTTTTAAAGCATGCCTAATGTTATTTAAAAAGAATGCACTTAATAGAATTAAAAACAATGCAAGTGCAAAATTAAAAATAGCACCATGTGCCACTTGATATGAGTACATAAACACGTATACTTTCAATCCCCAAGCCCCGACCTGACAAGACATATGAGAGGATGCAAATCACGGTGACTCAGTCAACCCAATGATAGTAGGCCTTATACCCATGCGCACCAGAAGTCCAACCAAGCACACAAGAGCTATAACTTCCACACGGTCATTGCGGGTTTCGAACCTTGGTCATTCCTCCAATTTTCCCACCACTCAAACATGCACACTTTCAATCTAACGAGCAATGTCACTCAAAATAAGAATATTATCATTATGACATTACAGAGTATTATATTGCCATTATGAAATCCAAATAACTAGCATAAAAGATAAAGGCTAAAGAGTCAAATAGACTCTTGTACTATCCCCAAAATACCAACAAACATCATTATTCCAAGAATATTTTTTTTAGTAACACTGAAATCGGCTGAATCGGCTGCTTTTGCTGATATTTATGAAGTTCTGGCTGAAGTGGCTGTATTGGTTGATTCTGCTGATTTATGGAAAAAAATTATATATAAAGTATATTTCATTCATAAAATAAAGAAAAAACTATATTTAAAATAGTTAAAATGATCTTCTACAGACTACAGTAACTTTAGCAGGCAGAAAAGTAACTTCAATTTAACTTTTTCTTATTATTACACAATTTAGCGCGTGAAATAAAAAATTACGTGTTTGGTGAAAAAGTAGGTTAATAAGCCTGATAGGCCGAAAAACAGGCTCGATCACTAAAAGGGCTCTATATGTAATTTATGAAGATTAAGTAAAGCAATACCATGTATGTGATAATTTATTTAGACTAGAAAATATATGCATGACAAGAATGAACGTAGAGAAATTAGGAAAAGCAAGAAGTGGAAAACGTAAGAAAAAGAAAGAGAAAATATGATGAAAGTCGGAAATAAAATATGAAAACGGCAAGATAAAAAATTTCAAGTTATCCAATTGAACAAATAATGAAGAATTTACGAATCAACTAATATTTTTAATTTAGAAACAATGACATGAATATTACCAGAGTTTGCATAGACAGAAATGTGACCATTTAATTCTTGGACAAAAAAAAGTGACTAAACTAGACTTCCTAGTTTACAATAAATTTTTGAAGATAACTGCGCAGTTAACATCGCAGTAAATTTCAGAAAATCATTTGACTTTCTTCACGGTTGAATTTTTAGCTGAAATTTGGTATGGGTAAACTAGATTTAATGAAGAAGATGCTCAAAAAAATTTATCAATAAATTGCACCAGAAACCGCCCCAAATGGCGACGGCCGGACAGAACATCCTATAAAAGGGGTGATTTGCACTTTTTCGCAATTTTGACACTTTTTAATGGTTAAGGGTGTAAATTGAACAACTCTGTCGGGTTCAGGATCCTATTTCACCCCTTAAATTGTCACGTGGGATTTGCAGTTGGCATCTCACGGGGTGACGTGACGGTGACTTTTCTTTTAAGTTCCAAAAATAAGAATAAATAATACTTAAAGGACTGTGACACCCTTACTAAGCTCAAACACACTGGCCTGCTACAGTAACTCGCCACAGTGACCAAATGTGCAGTGACCAATGTTACAGTTACCAATGACATAGTTACAAAATTCATCCAGTGACCAAAAATTAATACGTCCCACCAATGACCCGCATCACAGTGACCAAAGGTGCAGTGACTTTTGTCCAGTGACCAATTGACAAAGTGACATCTGCTCAGTGATCAATTTTTATAGTGATTCCCGTGCAGTGACCACCGCCACAATGACCATCGTCTACCAATTACAGTTACACCCGACCAGTGACCTAACCCGGCCAATGACCTAACCCGATTAGTTACAATTACCCAACCCGATTTGTTACAGTTACCCGATCTAACCAGTTACCGTTACCCAATCCGATTAGTAATAGTTACCTGACCCGATTAGTTACAGTTACCAAATTCGACCAATCAAAGTTCTCAAATCGCATCAGTTACAATTACACGATTGAATTAGTTACAATTACCCGACCGACCCGATTAGTTTCAGTTACCAAACCCAATTAGTTACAATTACATGGTTTGACCGCCGCTGCCGCCAATCTTTGACTACCGGCACCGCCTACTATCTCTGGTCACTGGCTCCGACCACATCCTCTGGCCACCGCCGCCCACCACCATATATCCGGCGGCCAGCCTCCACCGCCAACGACTGCAGCTTCCCCGCACCAACCCCCTCCCCAACCCCAACCCCAGTCCAGATCCAGCCCCACACCAGCACCACATCAGCCCCTACCCCCTCTCAAACCCATGTACAACCGCTACCAACCCCCCATAGCCCTCCTCAGCCCCTCGCACACCGGCAACGGCGATGGGCAGCGAGACGAACCGCCGCATCGCCGCCCCAGCCGCCTCTCTAGTCCGAATCAGCCACTGTCTAGAATCCCAAGCCACATCGTCATATCTCCGCCATAGCCACAACCCTAGCTAGATAGGTATCAAACAAAAAAGAGTAGAAGAGAAGATTGGAACGGTTGTGGCATCGGAGATGAAGAAGAAGGGGCGTCGTCGATTTAAAGGGAGTCAGCGACGGAGATGCAGACTAAGGCGGAAACGGCGATGCAGACGGAGGCGGTGACTTCGATGCAGACGGAGGCAGAGGCGGCGGGAAAGATGGAGGCGACGACTGCCATTGTTGAATTCCTTGGCTGCATAAGATCCGCAGCGGCAGGTGGAGTATTTAAGGCGAATTCATCAGGGGCATAGAAGATATTTCACACCTAATTTAGTCACATATTTGTCTAAACGGGTCTCTTTTTTGGAAGATTGAAAACCAATCCTATTTTAGTCATTAGGTCTTCTGCAGGTGATATCCATGTCATTATTCCAAAGTAAAATTTGAACTTTTTTATCGAGTTCAGGGTGTGAATTAGATAACTTGAATTTCCCCAAATATGACTCTTTAGCCTTTATTCAGCGATGCAGCCGAGGAAAACTTGAATTTCGGAAGAGAGTTAGACACGTCTCAAGTGTGGTCGGGCGACTGGAAGTCTAAAGTTAAAAGTAGCTTATTTACTGAATTAGAGAAAAAACTCAAGTATTTAGTTCCTCATTTTTCAATGTGTAACCTATTCCGTTTTATACGGAATATGTTAAGCCACTACTTTGAGCTATCGAAGAATAATGCAACCTTCCTGCAAGGTTATGGAAGTGACGGTGGGACAATTGAAGAAGGGTTTGAAGGATACTTTTCAGATACATTCCCCAAGCTCATATTAGGCCCGAGAAAAGCAATACAGAGAAGCAGATCCCGCTTGAAGACGCACGTATCAGATTTTCTATATTAATTGTGCTTTCTTTATTCAGATGTAAATCCCATAGGTTTGATGAAATTAGGGGGGATACTGGCAGGTCAGGTCCGGCCTATTCCAGCCTTCCAGGTCCTAATTTCAGATGCAAACAACCAAAATTTAAATGAACTAACTTGAAGTAGTAAAAAGAATGCAAGTTCAAAAAAAATGTTCCCCGAATCTTAACATGGTATCAGAGCCAAACCGATCCATGGTGTGGGCCCCCTTATGAAATATGATGACGTGATTAATTAAAAAATGACAATGATGAATCGATGAAAAAATGAATGACGGCACGATCCAGACGAAGTGTCTGGTCGTGAGGAGGGGTGTTGAATTCCCACACCGGAAACGTGTGAAGGAATTAAGTGCTATATTAAGATCTGGATTACTCCTCCTACCAGGTTGACCTTTTAGGATGGACTCCCGTGTCTCAACACTTTATCAAGTGTTGGACAAATCACAATCAAGATCCAATGAAACCTGGTTTTAAAAAACATGCATCAAGTTAATCAAAATATATAATTTTAATTAACCAAAAATAGTAATTTTACATTACACTTACCCTTCATTATATGGCAAGAAGATCATTCTATTATCAAAATTGACATTTAAGGCATGTTTGAGATATGTGATTGTACCCTTCTTGTCAATTTGATAAGCTTTATGAGAGCATGTTGATGGGTATAACAATGCAACATCATCACAACCAAGCTCATCCAGTTTATTCTTGGTACAACTGTGTTCAACAACATAACACAATATATTATGTCTTCGTTGAGTTTATTTTTTTATATGCAAGTTTTTTAATATTTTCACGTATTAAATACTTACAACAAAAAAAGTCTGAACAATGCTAACATCCAGAGAATCGCCATTGAGAAATTCAATCAGATCCTCACGATGAATAGTGATCCCGAATTCCTTTTCTTCTTGGTAGTGGAACAACTCAACAGGTAAAGGAACAGAAAACTCACAAAGTACGGGTTCATACCACTCTAGCATCCCATGTAACTCCTGCAAATCTTCACTAAGTGATTGCAAAACCGCCTCACTAATCAATGGATATGTGCTAAGAGGAACCATAGATCGTGGAATCTCTCTCGCTACAAAGGGCTTCTGCTTATTAGCCTGCATCTTTCTTGTTTGACTTTGTTTGTTCCTCCTAAAAATATAAATAAAAGAACACCAAAAAACTGTAGAATACTCGTATTTCATTGCGAAATTGTAAATACATCATCATCATTATTATTTCATTACCTCTCCTTCAAAGAAAACCAATTGACTCGGCCATTCTACAAATAATCCAACAGCGTCCGCCACAACAAACATATCAGCATTAGGGTTTGGAAAGAAAAGAGGACATTGCTCATAACCTGAATACACCATAGATATATTCACTTTAATGGTATTCGCAGACATCGGAATATTATGAATCATGGCTCCCGGCGCGCTATTATAAGTCATTGCAATCGCCACAAATTCTACATCTTTTTGTCCAGCTGGTGTCTGCTTCTCGATGGCAAGCTTACAAGATGTTCGGACAAAAATTCATATAGTGAGTAATTACATAAATAAACAATTTCATAAATAATGAATACATCAATTAGTACATATGATTTGATTATTGCTTACACTGAAATGTTTCTGTGGAACTGGTGCAGTGTAGTTCATTGTATCTGCATATACTTCCTGCAAAGGCATAAACTCAAATGTGGTAGAGTGAAAACCTCTCTGAATAAATGATTTTTCTACATCTTTCATCAACTCATCCTTCAAGTTCCTCAAATCAGCATCACTTAAACCTCCAACCTTGCGTGAATTCCTTGGCTCCTGGTCAAACACTTGTTTAAAGCCCACACCACCTCCAACACCTCGTACACACCCAGGATAATCGGGTTTCTCAAAAACCTCAGAAAGAATATCATGCCGCCCATGTGGCTTCCATGCCCCTGCAGAAATTTCTTCTTGAAATTTATGCTATTAAACATTGTAAAATGTATAAATTTTATACAGCATTTTCATATGGAACAAATGAAAAATAATACACTTAGCACACTTACTAATTTTTCTTTTTTCTTTATCATGGCTTCGGTATTACTCGGGAAAGCTAACTGCCCTTCTTTTGTCAGTCCACATCTAGCACAAAACCAGCCCACATGTCTAGGGATGTCATCGATAGATGTACTCGACGTTGTGGAATCAATTTCAGAAGTAGGGAGAAACTTATCTAGCAATCCCTGTTCTTTCCGTTTCGGTATTCATAGAGCATATCCTGATCGACCCGTATTGTGAGGGTAAATGTTTTGTTGGGCAGCTTTCTTGTTTTTTTCGCTTAATGCCTATTCAAAATTTTATAAATCATAGAATGTGAATCATAAAAGGTAGTCAAATACAACAAAATAGGTGTCAATTATACCACAAATTCTGGAGTCATCGCCCTAGCACAGAACTCTTCCCAAACATCTTTTGTCACAATGCCTTATACTTCTCAAATGCTTCACCGCTGTCATGTCCAACTGGTCGCGTCTTAGTTAGAAAGCCCGTCCTCAACCGACACTTGGAATCTCGGTGATCGAACCTTTCCCAACCTTTTAGAAATGTCGTTGTACATCTTGTCATCAACAACATATGCATCCTACATTTATGATTCAAAAAAATTAAATATTAAAATTAATAAGTTTGCTCAAGTAACAAACTGCATTTATTTTACCTATGTACATGAATAAATATATTTACCTGAAAAACGCCGCAGTTTAAGCGCCACAGTTTAATTTATTTAAGCGCCGCAAAACGGGCGCTGCAGTTTAACACTTTTCCACTAGTGTATACTTTTTCATAACTAAGCATAGGCATTATGATTATATGTCTCTTCCCTTCAAATAGGGATTATCATTTAGCTCGTGAGCTGATGAGCTAATAGAAGCATGCCCACTCCATTTGTTAAAGGAAAAATTGAAAATAATAATCCCAACTATTGCCGGTCCGCTGATAATAATCTCAACTATTGATTATTTTTGTATAATCCCAACTATATGGACCGTCCGCCAATAATGGTCCATGACCAAATATTACTTCCTATAAAAAGTGAATTTTAAATAGAAATTAAGCGTAAAAATTAAGAGTTGGGATTATTTATAGGGAGTACTCGTTATATCTCTTTCCATCCACTTTAGAAACTACAACAATTTATTTATAGGGACCATTATTGGCGGAAGGTCCCTAAAATTGGGATTATTTTGAAATAATCAATAGTTGGGATTATTATAGGCGGACCGCCAATAGTTGAGATTAATACTATCAATTTTTCCTTTGTTAAATACCCTGGCCCGGACCATATTATTGATATGATCCATGCATGAGCCAGGCCAGTCCACTATTTGAGGGAATGGCCATGGATAGAGAGTGTATGAAACCCATCGTGCCCCATCACCCAGCCTATCATGATCCATCCCAGCCCAGACGGTAAATTAACCCCAATTAAGCTAAGTCAAGAAGCCCATTTATACACTACAATCAAACTAAATGGGGAAAACTGTCAAATAGGTCCTCGAACTTTCATAAAAAGGTCAATTAAGTCCTTCTATAGGAGGTTCTGTCCGGCCGTCGCGATTTGGGGCAGCTCCCGGTGGAATTTTTTGATGAAACTTTTTGAGCATCTTATTCACCAAGCCTAGTTTACTCATACCAAATTTCAGCTAAAAATTCAATCGGGAATACACTCAAATAAATTTTTGAAGATAACTGCGCATTTTTACGTTCTCGAATTAATTTGAATGCACTCCCGATTAAATTTTTAGCTGAAATTTGGTATGAGTAAACTAGACTTGATGAATAAGATGCTCAAAAAATTTCATAAAAAAATTCCATCGGGAACCGCCCCAAATCGCGACGACTGGACAGAGTCTCCTATAAAAGGACTTAATTGACTTTTTTATGAAAGTTTGAGGACCTATTTGACAGTTTTTCCAACTAAATGGGTTTTCTTGAGTCATATGTCTTTGGTTTTATTTGATTCCGTTAATATTATTAGTACGTTTTCTAGTAAATTATGAATTGTTTTTTACTCAATTGATTACAATGTATTTCGCGATGTATAAAATTATATTTCGTATTTTCTTTCATGTAGGGCCATGAAGCCGAACCCTGTTAGTGATATGTGTGTAGGGGCGTAGTTAGGGAAGGACCAACCTTGGCCCTGGCTCAGCTCAAAATTTAAAAATGTCTATACTTTTAAGGTAAAAAATTTCATGTAATTTTTTTCCCAAAAATATTCTTTGTATTGGCCCAGTGCCTGACTCCGCCCCTGTATGTGGGCCAGTCTGACTCCTTAATTCAATCTATATATATAGACGGGTTAGGGTTATAATTTTATTAGAAATATCCTGCCTGACCCATTATATAATATAGACGGGTTAGGGTCATGACCCCAGTCCAATTCGGGTTAGATTATTAGGTTTGGGCGAGGTGGCGCAGCCCAACATTATGTGTGTGCTGTCAATTAATCTTATATATAGATATTAATTTGTGACAAGTCTTGCTAAATATTATTTTTAATCGGAAATTGAGCTCTTATTCTTTATAGGTCATATATATTGTATTATATTGGCAATCGAACTTTGTTATACGTACACATACTTTAATTTTAGGATGTTTCTTATGTTCACATTTGAGTTATTTAATTTATTAGGGTTTTGAGTCTCTCGTAATGGGATGTATGTGGGTAGTACTCTAGTACATGGAGTGATTTACCTAAATAGGATTAAAATTAGGTAGAATTACAAAAATAGGGCTCCTATGTTTTATTTAACAAAAATAGGACTAAAAATAGGTAATCTGACAAAACTACCCTTAATTAAAAAACGGTTTGTGCACCAGCGACGCACGACAACCCCCATTGCTATTGCTCCAGAGCAGCTGCGGCGATCCTTCCTCCCAGCTGCGATCCTTCCTCCCAAGTAATCTCCTTCTCTAATTCTTCCTTCTTTCTCTTCCCCCTTCTCCTCCTCATCTTCTTTCTCTTGTTCTTCTTCATGGGCCTCTTTTTTCTGGTTTTTTATTTTCTTCTAATTTGTGAACTTTTAAGATTCTAATTAATCTGTTAATTTTGATTATTTTCAAAAATACCACTTTTATAATATGAGATGTCAAAGTTATTGACTATTTAAGAAAACTGCCACGTTTGTGGCAGTATATTTTTTAGGATGACAATTTGAAAATGTCATATGCCCATAAGAAAATGTCATTCTTATGGCCATTTTATGGCATTCTCGCATATCAAGTGGCATTCCTCATGGAGGTCTGTACAGAGTCACTGGAGGGCAGATCCTTTGTCACTTTCATGACATTTTCGAAAGAAAAGTGACATTTTCAGATTGTCATCCTTGTAAATATAATGCCACAAACGTGACGTTTTTCTTTTTCAAATAACCAATAATTTTGATATTCTCATATTATACAAGTGACAGTTTACTGAATAAATACAATTAAAATCTAAAAAATCCAAAATAATAAAAATCCAAAAAATTTAAAGAAGAAGAGAACAGAGGACCAACAATTTGAGGAGCATTAGAAGAAGAAGGAGGAGGAGGAGGAGGAGGCAGGAGGAGGAGGAGGAGGAGGAGGAGGAGAGGAGGAGGAGGAGGAGGAGGAGGAGGAGGAGGAGGAGAAGGAGAAGGAGACCTGTGGTCGATGGTGGAGCTACTGTCAAGGAGAAGGAGAAGGATACCTGTGGTCGACGGTGGAGCTACTGTCAAGGGAGTTCTGGAGTTGCTGCTGCTACGATGAATTCTATCGTAGATTGCAGAAGAAGTCAACGATGTGCTGCGGCCTGTGGATGTGTGTGGCCAGTGACAATTTTGCAGAAGGGGGGGGGGGGGGAGATTGAGGTTTTAATTGCAGGAGGGCAAAAGTGTAATCTGGAGTCCCATTTAGGCAATTTAAAACTTGAAGTCCTATTTTGGAGTTTTAACCATGTTTTAGTCCCATTTAGTATAATTTCTTTAGTACATGACATGATTGAGCATTGTAAATTAGGGTTCCTGATGTGATTTGTTTATAGGAAAAATTGAAAATAATAATCTCAACTATTACCGGTCCGCTATTGATAATCCCAACTATCGATTATTTCTGGGTGGTCACAACTATAGAGATCATTTTCCAAAAATAGTCTCTAACCTACTACAACCTAGTATAGCAGGTCAAATTTAAATGTGAACTATGCATGAGCTATAAATAATCCCAACTATAATTGATCTTCTTTTATTAATCCCAATTATCAACTCTCAATTTTAAAAAAATATAAAAATATTTTTTTACATTTTCAAATTAAATATTTTTAAACATGTAAAAATTATTATGAAAATTCTACAAATGTACCATAGGTAAAGAAAATAGTGTTAGTCATTTTTATTTATTTTCACTAAAACTTTTTTTTTATTTTTCCAATTTATTATTTCCAGTTGTGTTAACAAGTTATGATTTGATATTATTTTTCTTTATTCAATTTTACATTTCCTGTTTTCAAAAAGTAAGACGTGACTAATTTTTTTATGATTGAAAGCTTTATATAGAGTACTGGTTTTTCATGAAAATATATTTTATATAATTTTTAAGCTACGTTATTTCTAAATATCTAAATCCTTTATTTTATCCATTTAAGTATTTGTAATTTCTTTCTGTTTTCTTTATTATATATTATTTTATTCTATAAATGATGAGATATAGTTTATCGTTCAATTGTAGTGATTTTGGGCATAGGGTATGAAGGTTTTGGCTATTTTTAATGAAAATGTATTAACATTGTAATTTTAGATGATATAATGGAAATTGTAAAATATGTAGAAAAAATGTATCACTTAAAATTAAAATATTAAGACATTGTCATTAACATAGTCATAACCTCCAAATCCTATGTCCCACATCCCTAGAATCCAATGATAAACTATATCATATAATTTATAGAACATATTAACATAAAATAAAGAAAATAGAAAGAAATAAAAAATACTAAAATTGAAAAAATAGAGAATTTGATTATTGCAATTAAGATAGCATAAAAAATTTATAAACTAGATTCTTCATGAAAAAATATAGAATAAAGAATTAAATCGTAATTTTTTAATCACAATATACTTTTTGAAAACACAAAATGTAAAATTGAATAAAGGAAAATAATACGAAATCATAACTTGTTAACACAACTAGGAATAATAAATTGGAAAAAAGAAATAAATAGTGTAAATAATAATAATAATAATAATAATAATAATAATAATAATAATAATAATAATAATAATAATAATAATAATAATAATAATAATAATAATAATAATAATAATAATAATAATAATAATAATAATAATAATAATAATAATAATAATAATAATAATAATAATAATAATAATAATAATAATAATAATAATAATAATAATAATAATAATAATAATAATAATAATAATAATAATAATAATAATAATAATAATAATAATAATAATAATAATAATAATAATAATAATAATAATAATAATAATAATAATAATAATAATAATAATAATAATAATAATAATAATAATAATAATAATAATAATAATAATAA